>VUQR01001954.1:53959-117373 GCA_015108515.1 Hemichromis elongatus | reverse complement strand
GTCTTTTAATTCTATTACGGGACAGATCGCGTTCCTTTTTATCTCAAAAGTTCGACCTCATCGGCTGTCATTTTTCCAGCACAGAGTCGACAATTATACTGTTACAAAAAAAAAAAAAAAAATCGGGCATACCGGGCAAATGCCCAATCGCCAGTCCAGCACTGGGTGAAGGGTCAAGTCTTTTCAAGTAAACCGGTTCAAGTCCAATTCAAGTCCCAAGTCATTGGTGTACAAGTCCAAGTCAAGTCCAAGTCTTAGATCATTTTTTCAAGTCAAGTCTGAAGTCATAAAATTAGTGACTCGAGTCTGACTCGAGTCCAAGTCATGTGACTCGAGTCCACACCTCTGATAGGAAATAATAATAATAATAATAATAATAATAATAATAATAATAATAAAAATAAAGAAACAGAAGAACAATACTGTGGATGCTTAAAAGCATCCACACTAATGACTGAATTTCTAATGCCATCTAAAAAAAAAAAAACATGAGTTGCCGCTCGACACATCACATGTAAAAACAATATCATGGAAATGATTAATTCTTAATCAGCGAGTAACCTTGTATTCATACTTTTGTCAGTTTCATCTCACCACTAATCAGCTTCAGAACTCCTGTGAGTTTAACTTGTAAGTTGAGAGAACATCTTAATTATGCTCACTGGCATACTTCCCAGCATGCAGTGCATTTCAATTAACTTTACAGAATCTTTTCCTCCTCGTTTGGGCAATGTCACTTGGAGACGTGTTCTGTATGTTTGCTAAGATCCATTTCTGATGAAATTGGAGCAACTGTGATGAAAACTAGTACAGAATAGCCCTCAATCCTCGTTAGTCTTTCGTGGGCCTTTGTTTCCCCTGATTTTACTGTTGAGGATGGTGTTTTTTTAATTTATGGTCACACGCGTCAGCAGAGATTAAAATGATTATAACCTTGTTGACAATGTTAAAATCCATTTTCTCTGTTAGCAATGCACACTCTTTGTGTTACTAAATGGTAATGTGTTAGCAGTATCCGGAGGAACTGTGGAGTGTTTTTTTTGTGTTTAGAGTGAATTAGTTTGTTTACGAACGAAACCCTGCAGTGGTTTTCACCTTAGTTTGACTCATTTGAGCACACGAGGACAATCAGAAAGCAATTGTACTCGGTTATGGAGTGGAACAATTGAAGCTTGCTGGGAGTAAATTTGTTGCGGACATTTTCACAACATTCAGATTCAAACTATTTCACCTAAGTAGTAATATAGCGTGTTAGATAATGGCCTTGTCCTCTTAGGTGTTATCCAAACACAAATATTTTTTACTCGTCTCCATGGCTGTTTGATTAAAGCTCTGTGTTCACAATCTTTTTATCCACTACTGTACAGCTACAGCAGTGGACGCAAGCATTTCAGTGGAAATGGCTTTGCAATTGTCATAGTATCTAAAAGTTTGGATATCTTATTTTCTGAGTCGGGTAACTGGTCACTTTATCATCCTGGCTTTTCTGTCATAGTGTTGTTTGTATCTATTCATTGTTGAGATTGTGTGGTGTTTTCTTCCCTGTCTCCTTTCCCATTTCGATTCCCATTTCCTCCCTGTGGATGTGTGTGTCTGTTTTTGTATCTGACTGGGCGTGGCACTTAATCAGCACCTATGTTGCAATCAGTCTGCACACCTGACAGTAATCCATAATCAGGCTCTGCAGAATTTCATTCCCAGCCTCTCCTCCACTGCGTGCCGTATCTGCTAGTCTGGTAATAGACGTACAACGCCTAAGCTAAAGTGCCCAGTCTGTAGTGAATTTACCTGATCCTGTAGTGACTTTGTTCTCTCTGTTTCAGGATCACAGTCCATCACAACTCTTGCTTTCAGCCTACTTCAGTCTCCATCTCAGCTAATCTGCTACCAGCATCTGAAGTAAAATACACTCTTAACTCTTGCGCCTCAGTCTGCCTCACTGTGTTCTGCTCTTGAGTTCTTTCAGAAGCTATCGGATTAATTATGCTGGTACTTTTACACCAATATCCTGGGGCCAGTAGTATGAAGCAGGATTTTTTTCTCATCCAGGTAAATTCAGGGTAAACCCTGGGTTTTCTGTAACACAAAGGCAGTTACCATGGTGGTATATCACCATGGTAACTTGTGCTGCAAACAGGTATAAACAGGTAAAAAATCACCACAGATGAACCAATCAGTTCTCTGAAAAATTATGTCACCATTCCTGAAAGATCCGTCAGTCTTTGTGTATGAATAGTAAGATGGTCACATTTAAAAAAAAAAAAAAATCATCTAAATGGAGCTTCCAGGTGAAGTCACGAGTCTGAATTTTCAACTTTAATAGGCCCTCAAGTCAGACTTCTAACAACCATTACATGTTGATATCATTGCATAAAAAGAGTCATGAAATTCAGTTTTTCATGATCTGAATTTGCTGTGTAACAACAAAAAAGTATGTTGACATTATTTGTGAAAAATGAATCCTCAGAAAATACACTGTGGAAAAAAATGTCAACAAATCAACATCGAGCAATGATGAGCTGGTCCTGATGTTTCTACACAACAAAAGAAAGGTTGTGGAAACAGAGGTTGTGGGTTCTCTGTTTTCTGTCTCAGTTCTTTGGATTGAGCTCTTGTTGGCAGAGTTAGGATATACAAATACAGGCCATTTACCATTAGATCAGCATCTCACTCTGTGTCTGGGATAGCAGTGTATTATTTTATGATTTGTAAATACAACACTGGTGCGCATTTTCAGCTACAAACACATTTTTGCAGTGGTTTCATTTGACAGATCTGTTTATTCACATCTGAAAAATCTGCAAAATGCTGCAAATTTGTCCAGCGAAAGTATGTGGTCAGTGTGAATGACTGCAGAATATGTGAGATGAAATAAATATTTTTATGCAGGAAAAATTTGTATGAATTTCATGTGTCTGGTGTTTAAATGCTTTCATTCTAAAAGTCGAAGCTGGCCCACCAACCCCAACTTGAAAATCCAAGATGGTGGCAGTGCACGTAGAGATTAGTAAAACTGGCAGTCTTTACTTCTACTATTGTGTATTTGTGATTAGCCAGATTTAACCTGGCTCTATCTATCACCGTGCTGCCACAGTGTTTTAAGCACACACAAAAAAGCACTGTTTTGATGGTGATGCATGAATGCCTCTACCATGCTAAGGAGCAAAACAAATCCTGCTTTCCGTTGCTTTTCCAATTTTACTACTGGAACACTTGAGACACATCACTCCTAGCTCTGATATCTGTTTCTGAGGCAGGTGAAACAGAAGTCCCTGATGAGCATCAGTGATAGATATAAATCCTTATATCCAACTTGATTTCTTTTTTCCTTCTTGGCTCTAAAAATGTTACGACTCTTTTATTGTTATGTGAGCGCTAATATATGATCCCAAAACAAGGCATCAGTGTGCATTTGTGGATTTTATATAAAAAAAGAAGCCCTCCAACTGTTAAACAATATTTTTCCAATATTAGGTAGTAGCTCTTATTAATATAGTAGCCCTTTTCCAGTCTTACTGACTAAAATGTTTAAAGCAAAAACACATTCATAAAGCCTTTTCCTTATTGTACACATGCATTCATACCTTTGCTTTGCCTCTGCAACTGTGTTGCTTTCAGTCTATGTTGTGTGTTTAACCTCTTCATATTGGGGGTTGCACTGTTGCCTCACTTAAAGAAGTTCCGGGGTTTGAATCCACTATCTGGCCGTGGGACTTTCTGTGTGGCATTTGCGTCTTCTCCCCGTCTTTGTGTGGGTTCTCTCCAGATACTCTGACTTCCTTCAACACTTTCCTTTAGTTAGCTGGTGATTCTAAATTGCCCATAGGTGTGAATGTGAGAGTAACTGGTTTTCTGTTTCCCTGTGTTAGCCCTATGACAGTCTGGCAACCTGTCCAGGGTGCACTCCACCTCTAGTCCTATGACAGCTGGGATAGACTCCAGCCTCCCAGTGGAAGTGGAATTTATGTTTCAGCAGGGGTAGCACATTAGCAGTCTGCTGGCAGTCCCGGAGATGGCTCATCTACCTGCAGAGAGCATCTGTTGTCCTGCAAAAACTGGTCTGCGGGCTCCTCTAGCTTGTACTGTTGTTGGTCGATCAGCCAGCCAGGGCAAAGATCTAACATACGTACGCTGACCTCTGCTGTTGCTTCCTTCCTTTTTCAAGCTCACTTGTCGGCCAATCAGCTTTCAGCAGATGTATACATCATGCATGTGAAGTGACCTGCAGTTGTATTATTGAATCACTCCACCGTGTTGGGTAAATACCCGCCTCTGCTCAGTGTTGATATGAAAACAGGTATGCAGATTTACACTGGAACCATATCTTATGCTTTATCCTGTTAGGTTGAGTGAATCCAGATAAAAGAAAGAAACCATGAGTATGGTGAGCTCCCTTGGTAGTACAGGGCCATCGTCTCTAGAAGGTTATCCTCCAAACATGGTTTTAAATGAGTTTTCCAGCTCCTTGGTGGATCTTTCTCACTTTTCACACATTGGCACAAACCTTCGAGGGAAATAAAGTCCCATTATTTCCCATTCAGCTTTTTGCCAATTAACGAATGCTATATTGCTAACACGCTAAAGATGATGAATATAGTAAACCTCCCAGTAATATGTTGAAATAGTATAATAGAAGTTATGCAGCTATGTTGGCTATATGAGGTACTGAGAAATATTAGCCTACTCCCCTGTATAAACATGTCTATTATTGGGACCCTGTGTTGTTTTCATTCAGTCAGGAGGAATTAGATTTTTTTTTTTTCATTTTTCTGTAGCTGGAATACAGCCTAGGGGATCCTAATATAATGATGTCTAAAGCAGGTTAGGAGCCTCTATTATGAGAAGCTGGGTTTGGTGGCGTGTTTGTGACGGCTGTGTTGTGCTGAACATAGCTAACGTGCTCTATGTGGGCCACGAGTCCCGCAGCATCGGTGTTTGCCAAGAGCACTGCGAGACGAGATGCTGTACATGACATTCCGCTACCCCAGTTTCCATGGATACCACACCTGATTAGACACAAAGTCATGCACGTGCCCTCTGGATTGTGACAGCTAGTCGGCTGACATCTCTCCAAGAACCTGTACTACAACTCAGAAAAAGGAAAGAGGCAAAAAAACAAGAAGAAGAAGAAGAAGAAAACCACCACAGTGGAACTTATGCAAAAAAAACACCCAAAACGTTATCACCCTTTATCCTGTGTTTAACTCTGCGATGCACAGAGATGTTGACTCGTCCTCCTTCCGTGTTGATCTCCCATTTTGGCTCGTGATCAAATGTTTGACAATCCAGAGATGTAATCGACTTTATTCCCTCTGTCTTTATTTTCTATTTGAACCCTTTATTCGTTTTTCACATTCACTGGCTCCATTCCCCATTCCCTCTGCTCAGCATGCATGAAGCGGACAGCACAGGGAGCCCAGAGATCTATAATCCCCCTACAGGAGAGAAGTGGATGACTTTAATGATTTAAATCTGGTCAATGAGCACCTTCTCTGATTTAAAATGAGAAATTTGAAGGCTTGCTGGAATTAACCCAAAACAGGACCACACTCACCACATCAGCATTCCCCTAAGTCAATGGTCATTGACTGCAGTAAGTAGGTGCTTAATCATTTTTAATTAGAGATAATCAGACATCTTGTCCATTCTAGTTACAAGAGGGCAAAACTGAGGTCTGCGAGGATCAAAGTTCTCGATTTGACATTCTGACTGAGTTCTCTAAATCTGACATTGTTAATTCAAGATTTTCGCCTCGCTCCTGTGCCCCCGCGGAAGGACCCAGTGAGCTGTGTTCGTATAAACAAGTCGGCGGCGTCGTTTTGAGGCTAATTTATTGTGTGACAGCGGCACTTACAAAACAGAGCAAAACTGAGAGTGAAGTGTTGGAGAATGCTCAGCAGAGTCCAGGCTGGGTGTGGCAGTGCAGTCTCTCGCGCTGGTGGTATCTCTTAGTAATGAGGCCCTGTGAAGCCGCGGCTCTCACCCCTCGCTGGGCCCTCATACATCATTAATGTTCCCACATCATAGTCCTGATAATTACCGGGGACGTGAATGTCACCTCAGTCGCGCCTCCTCAACAGAGGATGACAGCGCGAGGTCTGTGGTCTGCCACGAGTGCCAGATCTCGCATGCGCTCTCCTCACGCGCACACGCCCAGAGTCTTGTCGCACACTCGCAGATATACAGATTTCATCCAAAGTGAGCCATATGCGTCCTTTTATTATATTCGCAACACATGGGACGCTTGACTCCTTTGGCTTTGTTCCAGTAAGGTGCTCAACTTTCCTGCACAGACACTGAAAAGTATCTGTGTTAAAACAAAAGTCAGCTCACCCAAGCTTATAAAACAGCCCCGTTTTTCCTACTTCCTATTTTAGTTACGCAGACATTCGGATAACTTTTTTTTATGCATTTATGATCTCAAACTTTTAAATGGTGCGGCTGGAAGTCTGCCTCTGTGCTGGCTTTACGAAGGTGAATTTAATATAAGTGTATAGTTCAAGCCCAGTATTCCAAAGCATTATGTCCATATTAGATGATTCTACTCTTAGGGTCTAGTGTAACTGTTGAGTGCAAAAGAGGGAAGTAATTTTCTTCTTAAAGAAGCATTGTGAAGCTGCTAAATGTATCTGTTTGATTCTGTGAAGGGTGGATGGTAGATAGAAGATATTGTACTGACTTGGCAAACACGAAAATGTGGTTAATATTCTGAAAGGGAATATAATAGGAATATAGAAGGTGTCTAACTTTTTCATCCCTTAACTCCCACAAACCATTCATCCTCAGCTTAAACAGTGAAAGGCATTCATTTAGGGGAAAAAGAGAAAGAAATGAAAACAAACTTGAAACTTAGTTAAACATTAGAAATTGTGCATTTTTGTGAAATGTGAGCTACTTAACTTTGATCTGTGTGAAGTGACTGGGCTCTTCCGAAGTGTGAACTTGCACAGCACTGCTTTCAAGTGGCAACGCCGGAAGTAACTGCTGTTGCGTAGGATACAGATGATTACATTCCAGCAGATCTGCAGCTAGATTAGCCACATCCATGACTGCTGCTCTTTAAAGTGTTGATGCGGCACAAAGAAAGGCTCGGGTTCGTGTTGTCGCTAATCATGTAAGTCTATCGACGTTCTTGTCTGTCATCTGAAACAAGCGAACATCTTCCTTTATGTTTTTTTTAGAGAGAAACCAAGGAGTGGATGAGCCACAGAAAACACTGTCAGCATTTTTCACTGGAGTTATTTACCTTCACTGCTTGAGTGCATTTTTGCCTTAGGTCCTGGTTCTTTTGGCTGCAGTCTTAAGGCCTGTTTAAAAAAAGCTGTATGAGCGACACACCAAACCAGCCGTCTGGATTGTGATGAACCTCCTAATACCAAAAGCAGAAGGTCAAAGACCACTTTGGTTTACTGAAGAATCAAGTAGTCTTAAGCATGCCTGCAGGAGAATGGCATCTAAGACTTCTTCTAATGGTATAATCATCTTCAATTACAAGTGACTCAGATATTTCTCTTCAAATCTGCCACAAATGCAATCATAGATTTTTGAAATTGGGCTCAGACTTCTGCAGAAAAACTGATGATTAGATGCAAATTTATTTGAAAAATGTTCAGCTACCTCTTTAGAAATAGTATGAATATATATGGATTGACCAGCTTTGAGTCTATATTTCTCTAAACATAACTTTTTCTTTCATACATATTAGAAAACTCTTAAAGACATATCTCAAAATGTGAACATTTATTTGAGATCTGTGAGGCCAAATAACCTGTTTTGTGAATCATAAGACTCAAAAAATCTGAAGATCTGAAGCACTGTTCAGTTTCATTTTAGCATCATGGATTTCCCATAAATGTGGCACTTGGGGGTTTAATGGTTTGTGCTGACTTTGCACTTGCAATCTCTTCAGTGGTAATTCATGAAAATGAGAACTCAAATGTATATTGGGGGAAGCAGTACAAACCTCTATTGTGGCTGTCCAATTAAACATGATTTATGGACGAATCACTTCAAACAGTTGCATCTCATTCTGTAAGTAAGCACACGAAGAAGCTATTATGGCTAAATACATCGGGATCGCTGTCATTTACCATGTGTTTTTGCTCGAGGAGTCGCGGCAAAGTTTCTGAATTGCAAGAAAAACTGCAAGATTCACACTGTTTGGTCTTTATTGACTAAATCCAGAGGATAGAGACTCCACTTGCGGCTAATTGCTCTGTACATCAACTGAAACAAACTCAAAGACGCCCCATCCATTCATCCTTTACCTGCAGCGAGTAATCTGACTGTAGCTTTTTCTTTAATCTGCTGCTTTTATATCAAATCCCGGTGGGTGCAGGGGAAATCTATAACCCGGTGGTAGAGTTTATTGCTGGACCATAGCATTTTTACATGTTGTAAACATCATCTGTGACCCGATGCACCCTGTCCACCACCTCTTCAAACTACTCCCTTCTGGTAAGGCAATACATGCACGCACAACAAGGTTTGAAAAGCAGCCTCTTCCATTCCCAAAGCTGTCAAACTGTTGAGAATGGTCTGACACACAACCCCACCCCCGCACCCCACCCTCCAAAGCTCCCTACACACTCACTACAACGTGGACCAAGACACAGGCACACAAATACACGCATAGAGATATACTGTATATTGTTAGACCTCTGCAAACATGCCCCGTGGCCCTTGTGTTACTTGTTTGCACAAGTACCACGGGGCATACCGCACTTTGCATTTTGTATTGCTGCTTAACGCATGCTTCAATTTGTTTACTGTCTGTTTGCGCACAGAACTGCCCTATAATGCGGCCTTTTAATTGTATGTGTACTCTTCTTTGTTCTTTTGCAGTAAATGTGTTTTAAATGTCCTCTGTGTGTCTTTTAAATTGTTTATAATGCTATTATTATTGTTACGCTAATATTGATACTCATGTAGTGCCATAGTTATTGTGTTGTGCAATTCTCCCTTGTACAGCAGCGCATTGTCATTGTCTCAGTTGTTTTCCTCACCACGCAGAGAGCTGACCATTTGACCCAGCAGGCCTTTGCCCCTTTCTTTTCCTCTGAGACAAATATTTTCAAATCTGACATCAACAGTTCTCTTCCTCTGTTGGCTGTTCAGAGCACAAAACAGCAGTCTCATAAGCACAGTTGAATTTTGGGGGTCGTCCTGCTGCCCTCCCGTTTCTGCCTCCTTTTTTACTTTGATTTAGCTCCTTATTTCTTTACGCCAGTTCGAATAAATATGGCTGACCATCAGCGAAATGGCTTGTGATCCACCCACAGGATAATAGCGTAACCGCGGGGGAAGTCGGCCTCACACATGTAAACAGATTAATATGCGGGGTGATTAGTTCAGCTGGCACACTGATCTGAAATTGTATCTTTATGCAGTTAGCTGCTCTGGCTGTTACAGAGAGGCTACTTCCTGTGTTTACTTTGGGACGGACTTGAAGATAAGCGCTGAAGACAATTCATGGAAAAATAATGTTTGTTTGGAAAGCAGCAGAAACATAAAACTTGCCTCAATATTCATTGTTTTTACATGAGTCCTCATTTTCCTGGTTCTATTCCGAGGAGGTGTTATGTGCAAAGAAGCACAAGCCATCAAGCTACATTTATAGCAAATACGCAGGACGATATTAAACCATAATTTTAGGTAAACTTTGCATGGTAAAGCATGCAAAGTTCATACTGCAATAAGTCAGAGCAGATAACTGCAACCGCACTGAGACAAGCTATACTATATAATGTCAGCAGATCTATTTGGTACCGAAGACCAGGTATTCTTTTATTCTAAGAAAAACATATGAATAATGAAATGAATTCCAGGTGAAACATTCAAATCTCCCAAATAAAAGGCCAATTCATGTTAAAATATTCAAAAACCCCATCATGTTTTGGCACCACGGAGTGAGACTTATCATTCTGGCTGTCAAATCACCCATGTGACTGAACAGATGTTTGCACCTTCTTCAATTCTTCTTCACTTTTTTTCTTCTCGGCTTTTCTTTCTCTTCCTCTACAGGATACAGACAGGATGCGAACACACTTACACACACACACACACACACACACACACACATGTAGACATGCTCCTGGTTTAGAACTAACCCTCATTTGGCCAATTACTCTGACCTTCCAAATTGCAGACCATCCAAAAGCCTCTTAGAGTGAATGTAACATCCCCTCCTTCCCTGCTCTCTGGAGAGATATTCAGCATGCTCCTCTAACCCCACTGATAGGACAGTTTAGCTTTAAATGAGCCTGTTTTGCCTCAACACATTTCTTCCCGCATATCTTCCAGGGCTGTGGGTTTTATTGATCGCTGTTGTCCCTGGAGTGTTGGTGCCTGGACTGGGGCACTCAGCAGCAGCTGGTTGGGCTGCTGATGGTTGTTAGCCCCGCTGGCTGCTCTGTTCTGGGCTTTGTGCAGTGCCAGGCTCAGCAGCTACCCAGCTCCCCTACAGCCCTGTCTGAGCGCGCTTGTTAGGAAGCTGCCTAAAATAGAGGAGAAATATCTTGTCTCACTGCACCACCCCTATCCGCACGCCTGGCTGGTTTAGCTGGCTGCTGGCGCAGGCTTACCTGGTACCTAGAGTGTAGGGTTTACGTAGCTCTGTGTGCGCAACGAGTCTGAAACTGTGACTGAAATCCGTGTCTTACGATGAGGCTTGGATGCATTGTTTACCTTAACACGTTTTCATCTGGCGACCTACTCCTTTTCTATCCCCCAGGAGAAATGAGTACAGGAGACCTGAAGGGAAAGTCAGGGCTCAAGGTCTGCCTCTCCGCCTCCCAGTCACAATAAATCCTTTCTGGTTAGTAGCGCTACACTCGTGCTTTTGCTGTTGAGTTAGTTGGATATTGTTTTTGTTTTTTTAAGTGTTTTTATCCACCTAATCGTTCAAGCGTTGTCTCAGTCATGTGAGAGTTAACTAAAATACCCACTGTGGGGCAGATAACAGTTTTAAATTAATTTTAATTTGCAAAATAATCATATTAGTAAACGTTAGTGTGTCATGGGTCCCATCCAGTTATTTGGTTCATTAAACTAGTGCTATCATTACATTGGCCAGTAGGCCAACTGTTTCCCGTTACAGTAGTTATATACTGGTTTAATAGCACCACAGACAGCCTTCAGCAAATATCTGAGTTGTTGGGGGGTATTGCTCTTGGCAATATTGAGGCCAAGCGGTGAACATCAGCACACACAAACAGCCAACAAATCAATGTTCATATAACCTCCTAGACACCTATACACATACTGACATAGCGGATATCAGACAGCAGCAGTCAATATATTTTCAATTCAGATCTGTCAGTTAAGTGTCAGATATTTCATGGCACCTCTGCACTTCATCATGATTTATTACACTCTTGAGAGAATCATTTTGTACAAATCATGGCTGATTCATAGATTGTTTTCTTGGCGAAACCACGTAAAATTGTTATTGTTATTCTATATTCATCACGCATAGCTTATTTACAGACATGCCCTCTCTTAATTGCCCATCTACCTTTTCTGTGTAGGGCAGCCACGTCCTCCGTAACTTAGCCGTGTTCTGGGTTGACAAGCGGTGATCATGTAATTAACACATGCTGAGATGTGAGTGATGGAGCTCTGAATATAGAAGATGTGATGGAAAATAATAACACTTGGTCAAATGATAAATTAATGCTTTTAAAGATGCAAATTGAACACGACTACAAAAAAAAAAATCTCTCCTTTAATCTCTAATGTTGGAACAGACACCCAATTTAGGATTCCTCGTTGATTTAAAGCGTCTGCCAACATCAGATTGATTTGCATATATTACAAATATGCACACATATTCACGGTCTGATCTTGGGAGAATGATGGGGTGTTATGCACGTGCTTCTTTTCTTAAATCCACAAAATACTCTAAGTATTTCCATGGAAACTGTAATAAAGAAAAATATATAAAGTATAGTGAGCTGCATTCAGAATCGGTGTGTGGCTATAGCATTGGCATACATCACAAAGGAAGTATTGAGTTTTTATTGCATATGAAACTTAAGAATCTACTGAATAGATTTGAACTATTCACTATTCATGCTGTTCGTGTGTTTAAATAATAACTTCATATGAAATGAGTGCAGGAAAGTTTCAAGTATGATCTCCACTGGATTTTTTTTTTTTTTGCTAATTGCTAATGGTAGAGGATGCTAACATATATATTCCTAATATATTCCACATTTTATTTTATGTTTTTTCATATGGACACATTTAACAGCAAGCTTGTCAAATATCGGGAAAAAAAATAATAACTTAATTGGCATTCAAGCCTGGATAAGAGAAAAAACTGAGTAGCTAAAGAAACTGATCATTTGGCCTAAAGTGATTTGCTGAGTAAGAAAAAAGACCAAGGAGACATAAGATTCAGAGATTCAGGCAGTTTATCTGGTTTTTAATGTTAAATAAGGCTTCACTCACTTGTCGGTTCTGGTGTACATAAAAAAGCTGGTCATTGCAGTGAGTGATCACCATGTTGTTTATGAACAGCTAAAGTTTGGCTCATGCTAATTGCTAATAAAGCTTTACTAGCCTACCTTGTGAATTGACTGGCTGTTATTGCTATGCGCTGGAGTTACAGACAGTATAAAACTTGGATGTAGTGTCTGGGTTTCAATGAAACCGATGTGAAATTGTGTAAAACATATGCATAACATAATAGTTTCAGCCTAGATGCCCTATAAGGAAAACCTGATTCTGCTACTGTATGCATGTAAAGTAAGTAAACCTAAAGCATTGATGTGACACAGGATTATTGATTTTCTTGTCTTCACTGTTTGACGTATTTTCTAGAGATTTAAATGTCTTTAACCTTGAGCTGTTGTAGGACTGTGATCTGATCATCCCAAAGCACCCTGTTTACAGCTCACTGCCATGATACACACTTGAAGCCCACTGGTGATCATCCAGAATACCAGAGGCATCTGGTTTCTGGTTGCACTTCCAAAAAATCGAAAAGAAAAAAGAAAACACTCATATAGATTTCTGGTTTGCTGCAACTGTTTATCCATGAGGGTTTGAGAATATTTTATGAGTTATCCACATAAGCACCAAGGACACTGGCAAGACGTAGTAAGGGGCGCTGTTTTCTCTCACGGGTAATCCACCATGCAAGACAGTTGGTTAAAGTTCTGAAAGTAGGAAAAAAAAAATCAGCGAATGACTTAAAATGACCTAAATTGCAGAGCAAAAGAAAAACCACACACATAGAGTCTAAGTTGTACATTTATACAACATACCCTGGAAACTAACTGTAGAGCTGTGGTCAATAGTTTACATACACGCATGAGCATGAATGTCATGGTCATTTTAGGCTTTTAATAATTTATTAGAACTGTTGTTTTTCTAGATTGGATGATCATAAAGCGTACATCTTAAACAGCTTTAAAAAAACAAGAACTGAGTTTCTTTAATCCACACGGCCAAAATTATACATACAGGCCCTGTCCACACGTAGCCGGGGATCTCCAAAAACGAAGATATTTTTCTACGGTTCGGCCTGTCATCCACACAGAAACACAGTTTTGCGGCACGAAAACGGATCTTTTTAAAAACTCCGGCCAAAGTGAAGATCTACGTTTTCTCTGTTTTCAGTGTTTCCGTGTGGACAGACATAACCGAAGTTTTAGGATCCGCTACATCACTTTCTGCGATACAAATGCTGACGTCAGGTTTGCGACCTGTGTTTGCACTACGGCATGGATGCCCTCAGAGCTGCGCTCGCATTATCAATTGTCCAAGTGCTTTTTTGCTTGTTTGTTTTTACATGTTTCATGTTTTGTTGAACAAAAGCAGGAAGGCAAAAAGTTAACCTGACTGGATAGAATACAGGTAACTACTGCCGCCTACAGGTCTGGCATGTCAATGAATGTGCTTAACAATGCCCTTATGCGGTTACGTGTGGACGGAGTTTTTTTTAAAAACGATGTGGTGTGGACGCAAGTTTTTTCAGGGGCGGATATATGTTTTAGAAAAACGCCGGCTACGTGTGGACTAGGCAACAGTCTCAAATATATGCATACGATCAGTTAAATGTTTTACTTAAGTGGTGCTGAAGACTCAACAATTTGTCTTATCTTCATTAGTAATCAAGATTTGATATAACTGGTAGTTTACCAGCATAAAAATGATTTGTTTGACAGCACTCATTGGATTGACCAATACTCATAATAATGAGAAAGTCCAAGAAACTCAGAGAACATCTAAGAAGGAGAATTTTTTTTTTTTTTTAATGAATTCTTTGAAAATGTTCTTTTTCCAGGTTGGACCCATTGTAAAGCATGCATGTTTAATGACTTTTTAAAACAAGAACTGAGTGCAGAAGTTTGAATGTATTTTTCTGTTATCTACAGAGGGGTAAAATCATGCATACATGCTTAAATATATACACACCCATCCACTAATATTTAGTTAAATGTCCCTTAGCGAGTTGTGCCTCAACCAGATGCTTCTGGTAGCTTTCAAAAACTTCTGACATAACTGTGGGAGAATATTTACCACTCTTCTTAGCAGAATTGGTAGACTTCATTTTTAGGCTTTAGGAAGCCTATTCCAAAAGCTTAATATTAGCATGCCTTATCCATTCCAAAACCAACTTTTGTCCCTGGGATCATTGTCTTGTTGGAATAGCCAGTTGTGTCCAAGTTTCAACCATACAGCTGTTGATATAATGGTGACGTTGAAGAATTTGTAGGTAGTCCTCCGGCTTCATTGTGCAAAATACAAATACCACTGGCAGCAAAACAGCCCCACAGCATGATGCTACCACCATGCTTGACAGCTGGTACAGTGTTCTCAGGTTTGTAAGTCTCACCTTTATTCCCCCAAACATATCGTATTATTGTCGTTGTGGCCAGTTAGCTCAATCTTTGTCTCGTCTGATTGTAAAAACATTTCTTAGAGGGCATTTGCTTTGCCCGTGATGACAGTCGCAAATTTAATTCAAGGTTAAATATGCCTATTTTGGAGCAGGAGCTTCTTTGTTGGTCAGCACCCTCTCGGTCCATGGTGATTTGCTGGGCAGAGACGCTGTTGTTCCAGCAGTTTACATTTCATGGCAAGCTTGAGCCTCCTCCAATCTGAGGGTGACATTTTTGGTCCTGTTCCACACTTTGGCAAAGTGGTGACATATCTGAATAACCTGTACTTGCGTACAGTTGTTTGAACTCATGATCCTGGAGTTGTTTAGGAATGCCTCCAAGAGACTCTCTCAAGTTGTCTAAATCTACAATTCTGCTTTGCTGAGTTTCTTGGGCTTCCCCATTTTTCAGAGTATTCAGTCAGTTCAGTGCATTCTGTCAAACAAAGACTTTTTATGCTGGCAAAGAAACTAACAGATGTAGTTCATCATGATAGCTAACAAGAAGTTAACAGGCCTCCGTGCTGTCAAGGTAAAAGCTATTGTAGAAGATACTGTTCTTCAGCGCCACTTATTAACAAAGAGTGTATGTATATATCTAAGCTCGTGTGTACACTTTTGACTCTGTGTGGCTCAGAGAAAATCAAAAATAAATACAAACTTGTGCACCAAATTCACAATTTTTAAAGTCATTAAAGATTTATGTTGTATAATCATTCCACCCTGAGAAAAAAAAACAGTTCAAAGAATTCATTAAAAGCCCCAAATTACCATGACATTTATGCCCATTGAGTTCATGTGAACTTCAGACTTCAACTGTATCTTCAAGCATACTGGTTATACTGTACTGTTACAGAGAAGCAGTTTACTTTTATGTAAACTGATGAAGAGAAATATGTAATGACATCCATTAAGCTGCATTTTTGAGCAATTCCACTTCACAATGGCAATGCATTTAACAGTTAGTTTATAATGTGACTTTTCATTTCCTTTTCTTTTTCTTCTCTTTATCACAAATTAATTAAAATAAAACACCTTCCTATAAACTACCATTTAAAGCCATGACACTGGGTTTAGCTGAGTCACTGGCTGTTGTGCCACCACCACTTAACCAGTAAAGAAACAGCTATCAAACAGTCTTTGCCAACAAAATCACACCACTTCATACGAGCCAAACTAAAGTGTGTTTGAGTGTAATATTCATAGACAGTTCAGTGACTAATTTGATATACAGGCCATCATTTAATGTACCGTATAGCACATCATATTCCATCTAACACTTCCTGACAGAAAGCCAATACATCAGGCGCAGTTCTGGGTAAAGCCTGAGGATAGAGTTTTATTTTGCTAAATGTAATAGCAGATCTCACATACTGCGCGCCAATTAAGTTAAACAAGTGATGGCAAAAAGATGACAGGATTGATCATTTTCTGTACACTGTATGTCACTGTTTATGCATGTTTACCTGTACATTTAATATGGTGTTACAGTGTATCTCTATACCATATTTTCTATTAAAAAAGTGCTGTAACTGTTGTTGTTTATCTTTTTTTTTAATTGCCAAAGTTTAAGTCTCACTGAAATGCTTGACATAAGGTAGCTGATTAACATAACATACATAAAAATGAGTCAAGATGATCTGAGATATGATTACAGGTAAACAGTAGCGATCGGTGCCATCTGGAGAAGATTTTCTTTGCTTTGTCCCTCGTTTTACCTACAGAGTTAAAAAAAAACAAAAAAACATCAGAAGTCTTTCTTATCTATTTGCTTTGGTAAGAAATTTTAAAAAAAAATGACATTACAGTCCTAATGCGATGAGCTATTTTTAAAAGAACGCCATCACATCTGTCATGTTCACTTTTCATAAAGGCCATTTTGAGCTAGTTTATAAACTGCAATGAAGCAGCAGCATGGGAGAAGACTGATGCGCCTCTCCATCACCACTCCACCCTCTCCCAAAAAGGAGAGAAATTAATTAAATTCTGGGTGAGACAAAGGCTTAGAACATAAAGGGCTGCTGTTAGCATTTTTCTAGCCCATTGATTCCTTGTTACTACTGCACATTATGGCCCCCCGAACCCTCATAAATCAATTCATACCCTATTGTCCTTTTCAGAAGGCCCTCTTCACTGTTGGCTCTAACATGGCCGAGGTGACAATAATCTATTGTTTCAGTTTAAAGCTCAGTGCTGCACCCCAGACCCGTGGCCACTGAGGGCATCAGGATGTATGTGCTGCCTGCAGGAAGCCAGGGTGAGGGTGGGTGCGGGGGCTACTGGGCAGTGGCAGAAAGAGGAGTTGATCTCTGCAACACAGGGAATCTATCTTAGTCTTTCTGAGCGGTATGCATACTGTACCGTAGCAGAAATGTAGAACATGCTGGTGAACCCTTCGTCACTTGACTACTTAAAATACTTTGATTTCATCTAAATGAAGTTCAAAAAACTGGTGGGAAGACGAAATTCAATCCCCAGATGAAAGTGAGTTTGTGTTGGAAGAAAAGTGATTTCCTCGAGTGTGGACTGAAATTGAAAACTGTTTAACAGAAACATAATGTGCCACTTCTCTGTTCTCTGCAGTTTTTTTTTTTTTTTTTTAATGATTGTGGCTTTAAACGTTCCCCGAGGTATCTGTTTGGCTAGATTATAATTTATTTTCCATTTTTGGTTCATCAAAAGGTACTGCATGATTCAAAATGCAACTCGTGTGCCAACGTGTAGAAAGCTGGTAATAAAAATGTCCTCTTCTAGTTATTAAAAACCAAACAGAGCCTGGTACAAACTGCTCATTTTCAACAAAAGGTCAGGTATGCTGGAGAAGAAAAACTCTCTAATTAAGAATTTTCCTCTGTTTCGTGTGTAAAACTAAATGGGTGATGAATTTCTTACAATCATATTATGTGCACACAACTTTAAAAAGACAGGATTTTGGTCATGCACATGTGTCGTGAGGGCATCCATCTAAGCAAAAGGAGATTTCATTCATTTCAGCTTATTTAACTGCCTATATCGGAAAGTTTAGTTAGAAAGTCTTGGGGGTTGCTGTGTTATAGTCTGTGACTCAGGAGGTAAAAAACAACAGAAAAACTATAAAAATCCTTTTTTTTAGCTTAGTTTTTTGCAGCTGGGTTACACTCACACTCCAGATCGATCGTAACTGTCCGGTGGACTTTGGTAGACCAGTGAAGCAGCTCGTTAGGCATCAGAGATTACCCTGGGATCGTTACACATGACAAATTGTTAAAATAGTAATATATAATACATTTAGATCTTATGTCACCGGAACATCCTCTGGGGATAGCGAATTGATACGGAAGATGTATTCCTATATATTTAAAGCTTCTGTAAAGTCAAAGCCGTAGAAGGTTTTCGGCAAATTTTACTCTTAAATGTACAGTTTATTACAGTGCTAGTATTTGATACATGCAAGTTGAGATTTTAAGCACATGGTTGCACAGGAGGAAATAACAGACATGACTTTTTTTGGGAATATGAATATCACAGGTTATCAAGTTTAATTTGAGGGACCATAAGTATCAATAACTATGGACAATAAAACGATGGACGTTGTTACCACGATGTGGTGCACTGGTGTCTGAATGACTGTTTTGAAGCCTCTAGATTCAAATCGCCATCATCTTGGTTTCAAAAAACAGGATGTGACAAGAGGTGAGGGGCCATGAATATGAAACTGCTTCCTTATTCTCTAACAACTTGTCAATAATAGGTTATTAGCCTTTGCACATACCATGCATAATCATCTTTTCAGTTAATTTTTTATTGAATATGATCCCAAAAGAGCGACTGAGTGCATAAACTCATCAGGGAAGTGTTTACAGAGCTCAAGGCAGAAAATTATTTTCTGATAGATTTCTATAGGACTATAAGAGTTATTTCAACCACAGCTGTTGCCATCTCTTGGCCTTCAATCAGAATGCAGGTTTAAGGCACTTTCACAGCGGTTTCATTTTTTCTGAACCAAACGCGATTTGTCTGCCAGAATTGGACCAACAAAGACTTCAGTCCAGCTCTCGGAAAGCTCAGGAAAATGTGGAGGAGTTCATAGGAGTGTTTAAGTTTTCCTGTTTTTCCATTAATAATAATAATAATAATAACTTAAGTAATATATAAAAATTAATTAACAGAAAAGTTCCAGTTTTTCCCTTTCTACTACAGAAATATCTGCTGAAAGATTTGTCAAGGGAACGAGCCACCACAACCTTTTCTGTAATTTTTACACATTTATCGTGCAAAAATATCACATCGAAATTGCACTTCTTTTCCTGATATTAACACTTCTTGGGGATTAAATATGTAGTTAAATGTCTGATAGAAAAGGAAGTTTCACTAGTCTGGCCACCTTAGGATCAAAGTGCGCTGTATGTGGCAAACGATATGAGAAATGAATTTGTTATCCTGGATCTACGAGCTACACAAATCCATTTACAGTGAAGCTAAGGTTTTGAAATGTTTTGCTCCGGACCAAAATGTTGAACAGATGAATGTATGGTACTGTCTTCTCATTGGCATCCAACAGATACATGTTTTTATAATTATGAAGTTCAGAAAATCCACTGCACTCTTATAGTAATGTGTGAATGTTTTAGAATAGCTCCCACTACTTTGATTCATATTTCTTTCATGTATCATCATATGTGATTGTTTTACTTTGACATAAAAATGCGGAGTGCATTAAAAAGCATATTAAATATGTGATATTGTTGAAAACAATAGTTTAGTCACTAATGGACATGTTTTTTCTCTCTCATGCAAAAGGTGCAAAATATAATTTCTAACTAAACCAAAAAGCACTCTGGCTGGATTTGTGTTCTAACGTGTTATATCTGCCAAATATAAAAAGTATTTTAAAAAACATGCGTGAATACTGTGTTTTTATGTAATGTGTCATATTTATCCTTTTACGACATAAAACGTTTTTTTTTCCAGCTTTTTTACTTCAGAGATTTGCTAATGTAATGTAAAATGTGCAGTTTTCTCATGTACCTATCCCCGCTCACATTTTTATGGCTTTAATACCGATCTTAAATGCAGAGCCAGAGACACACTTGACAAACCACTTCGGTGACATTCAGCTGCTTTGGGAAAAAAGAAGAAAACTTGTATCTTGAAACAACCACTCACTTGAAGCTCGTGTTCACAAAAAGCACCACTCTCTCCTCAGAGTGCACCAATATAATCACCCGCTATTCTGTCACACCTTATGTATTCTCGGTAGTTCGAGATCTTGACTACAATAAATCTTGTTGCTTTTGAATTGCAAGGCGTGATGGCCCTGAGATATTGGTGTGGGAGGGTGCTGCTGAGCTTAGAGAAGTCATTCAGGGCCAACACTAGCCTGACAACATCCTATGGGCACAGCTGTAGGCACTTAACTAAAGGTCACCCTGGTGTGACCACACATCCTCCTGCAAAGTCCATCACTGACTGCTCTGCCAAAAAACTGACATGTGATGTTGCCCTTTGTTCACTTTAAATCAGACTTTGTACTTTTTACCCACTTTGACATTTTATTTAAAACACCTAAATATCTCACACTTCGTTGCAAATATGCTTTATGTGACTGTTATCAGTATAACGTTAACATCATCATTGGTGTGTTTTAATTTCTATGTCTTAATCAAGAAAATATTTAATCCCATCTATTATTTCTATTATTTTATCTATTATTTTTATCTGGTCATTGCACTTTTATTTTGAAGGTCAAGTTTTGCTAAGCTTTTTTGTGTGAGTGAGACTCTTAACTTAGACCTCCAAGCTAGTAGCAAGCAATTCTGTGCACTTTTAGTAAAGTTTATGCTTTCAGAAATGTTTTTTTTTCTTTTTTACTTTTTTTGTTGAACTTTTTGGATTTCTATGTGGAACATCGCTCTCTTAAGCAAAACCTTTTCTTGACCACCATTTTTGCAGTTCTATTGAGCAGCCCTGCAGGGAGAAATACATAATGGAAAAATAGTTGATACCAATTTTCTCCCCACCAGTAGCCACGCGGGTCAAAATACACAGCAGCCACTGCTTCCACCTACTTCCAGCCCCTGCTTGCGCCACAGCTTCTTTTTTTTTCTTTTTTCTTTTTTTTTTTGGCTGTTTGCACAGCAGAGCAGTATTGCTTTATTCTCCTTCCACACACTTTTCTTGAGTAGATAAATTATAGCAAAATTATATTCTCAGCAGCAGTTGCAGAATACACCAAAGACAGCCTTTTCTACTGAATGTCCAAACACATTTTGAGAACAATACAGAGCTAAAAATAAATATCGGTAGAAGATGTTGTGTTGGGTAGAAGAAGAAGAAGTAAAAAAAAATAAGGGTCTTTTTCAAAATAGCATGGCAGCTATAGGGAACAGCTCTGTGAAGTACTTTACTGTAAAACCTGGACGGCATCCTGAATGGATCACATGGTATGCTGATCCTATGCTTCAATTTTTCACTGCACGGTGTCTTTAGTGCATATGGTACACAGGAAAGTCCAAGTAAACAGTCAGAACTTAGAAAACTGCTCCCTCCCATACCCCACCCCCATATTTTGTAAAGATCAAATAAAGACAAAAATGCAAAGTGTCTCATCAAACTTATTGCAGGAGACAGAAAACTAAGCATGTTAGTGTTCAAATAAGGTATTTGAGGAGGAATTAGCATTTCCATTAAGTGACATCTTGTAATAAAATTATTAAACTGTCCAAATATTTCCCAGAATCTGCTACCCTCTTTAAACATACTGTAGCAGATTTTTAATGGGTGGTACTTTTATCAGGGAAATTGTTCTGAAACAGAGATAGCACATTTAATGGCACTAATTTAACTAAATAATAGCTTGTATTTGATACTGACAAATTACTGACTATTAAGTGTCCACGATGATAAAGAAAGCATCCATCCAGCCTTGCTTGTCTGTTGCAGGGCAAACACATTCACGCCTGCCTACTTTGGAATCATGAGTTAACTTAGCATGCATGACTTATAGGAGGAAGACATGTAGAGTGGATGGGTAAAACCTGCACAGACAGAGGACAAACATGCAAACTACACACAGAAAGGTATCATGTCCCAGCCATGCAGCCTACACAATAATAATAACACAGCAATAGTTAAAATGTCACTGAAATGTAATATGTATTGCACTTGGCATGATGATGATGGCAGAGATGGCATTAAAACTCCCTCTCTGAGGACAATGACTAACTGAAATGATCCACAGCAGCTTCCAATGGAATCGGCTCATTAGTTTTAGGAGACGTCAAGAAACCTTATCCCTGAACTACACCACTAGCATAATACCAAAGGTCAAATTTACTAATCTCCTGGCCACCATACATATTCATTAAAAGCTTGCCAGTCAGTTGTTGTTTACTTACTTTCCTTCAGACAAAATGTTCAGCAGATGAATGCAACCGTTAATCCTGTGACATTTTTTTCTCTGTTAAAATGTTAGTAAGTGCACAACAGAGGGAATCCTCTTTGCACTCCTAAAACAAAGTGTGAATACGAAACCGAAATTAAGCACAGCGACTCAGCTCTTGCTTTATCACTCACCGCTGAACTTTTGCTGCACTGTGAAAATAACGCTCCTATTGATAACAGTAGTGGGTGTAATATTTTTAATCACCAAAATAGAGCTGCCTTGTGGCAAGAGATTATTACCTTCATTATACCTGCGTGAGATTCATTTGATTGTAAAAGGTCAAACAAAACAGCTTCTGGAACAAAAAAAGTCTATTCTGGAAATTTTCACTCGGGGTTACTTAAAATACAGTAAGTCCTTTGTTGATTTTATTAATGATTGGTGGGGGTGCTTTTTGTCCAGCTGCAAATTAGTAGTCTTGATTGAAACCCACATGTGCCAGAAAGAAATATAAAGAAAAACGCGTGAAACAAGATTTCTTCCAAAGTGAGGAAAAGACTCGTTTCTAACATTATAATGTGCTCATGAAGGTCCACGCATAGGAGTCCATTTCATCAGTAAAGGTCTTATAAAACACTAATATTTACTTTCTTTCTGTTTCTTGGGTCTCTTTGAGCAGTACCCCTTTTCCATTTCCTTTATATTGATTTCCCAGTGATTTTATCATGAGGGTGGTAATGTGTTTTTGCCATTAAGAAAATTTCTTAAGAAAATAGATTTTCCTAAGCTCCACGTCCGTCTGACTGCCTGCGCCTCCCTGCTGTTGTCACCATCCTGCAGATGTTTCTTGTAAAAGCAATTTCTGTTTCAGGCATCCCTATGAGTCAAGCTAATTTAGCCAGCTGGGGAGAGAAGAACCAGCATGAGGAAAGGACATAAGGTTAAGCAGATAATGTGCTTGCTATACCAAGCTGTCATCCTTTGTGTCGCCACGGTTGTTCCTTTGTTTGTTTGCTTTAAGTTTTCTAATAGGCCTTTCCATTCCCGGGCAATTTCCGCCCTCGGCTGTGCTGTCGGTGTTGGTCACCGTTCGGGGTGAGGCGAAAGATCGCTGTGGCCAAGGGCACGTCCGCTCGCCTGTGACTTTACTGTCAGCACTAATGCATTCAGGGCAGAGCTACATGCTTTTTCAGGTGTGTCGCGGTGTGCAGCGTCAGCAGATTGTAATCAAATCCAATCTGGTATTAAAAGACGATCTTGACACTTGACTCCGTCAAAAGAAAACAGGGAAAGTTAGTCCGTATAATGTGATTGTAGACGGGTCCTCGATGATCTTCCCGCCTCTGGTCACCTTATAAAACTTAATATGGATCGCATGCTATATTAAACCGTTTTGAATGGAGTCAATAATAATCCTTTGATCTGCATCACAGCATGGTGAGCCGCACTGTGTGATTTGTTGATGTGCAATTTCCACTGTTGGTCGGACGTGACTAAAATCCAATGCAATGCATACTTCCGTCAATGACAGATATCTTTAAAGGGGGGTGGGTGGTGGGTCGGTCATGAATTGGAAACCTGTTTTTACACACATCCCCGCTGCTGCATTGACTTCTTAGCTAAAAAAGCACTTTGAGAAGAGTGGCGTTTGCAAAGCTGGCCTTAAATCTCAGTCACTGCTCAACAAGGAAGCGTTAAGCATTCATCTACCCTTTTCACTCATGTATTCATTCAGGTGCACAGTGTCACCTTAAAGGGAGAAACTGAATTCAGAAGAAAATCAATATGATAAACTGCTACTTGTTTTGTCCCTAAATTGTTTCAGTTTGGAAATCGATATAGAAGCCAGAGCCATTCATCACTGTTTGAGAGAAGTGGGCGCCCCACGGGAAAATATTAGGGCCTCCGTGTGGAGCAGGAAAAAAAAGAAAATGCAATGGGTGGGTGAAAAAAAAGGAGGGAAGCTAATGGTAGACAGGGAGAGAAATAAGGAGTAAAGACAAAGAGAATAAATACAGGGCAGTGAGACAAAGAGAAGGAAGAAAACAGAGTGGGATGAGGACAATTGTAACATGCTTCAGTCTCTCCATCCTCCCACTCTCTTTTCCTCACGAGGATGGATGATGTGCAGGGGTTTATCAGGCACTGACAGACACAATAAAAAATAACCTTCTCAATGTGGGGCCAGTTCAAATTAATACAGTGCAGCAGGTGACATCTGAGCTGGGTCATTAGGGGCCACTGACAGTGTCATTAAGACAATGGGCAGATTACAGCAATTACATGTGACAAACTGTCGATGCGGACTTGGCCGTGTCACCAGATGACCTTTGGTAAACATTATCACGACTCTGTAAATCAGGATGGAAGGTTAAAAAAGGAAATATATAATTCTTTATTGCTCTTTGCCATTCCCCAAATACTATATGTGGAGGATGATTTGTAGGATGGCAGAATCTACTGAAAATGTCGTCGGTGTGTTTTTGTTTAATAAACGGCACCGCAAATCAAGCATTCGATTCGCATTTAAAAGCTATAAACCGCTCACGTCGCCGTCTAAAACATCCGAGTGGCATATTACGTGGGAATTTATTGTGAGTCGGGGATGCTGTGAAGCTGCGTCTCGCTGCCTCGCCTGTTGTTTTTACAGTAGCAAAGTTAAATCTCCGATGGTTAAAGAGACGGAAGTTAATTTAGGAAAACTGTAATTTGCATTTAAATCCACTCTTGTTGTGTAAATGAGTAAATCTGTTATACTTCGAAAGAATATGACCTTGGTTTTTGGTGTTAATTAGAAGTACATTTGGAAACTAATGCCCAGTGGTAATGCGAAGACTGCAACAATGTTTTACTTGCTAGTTTTTGCATATAATTTTATTTGGGGGGGGGGGTCTTTATGCGTCTGCTTTACAGATACAATAAAATTATGCATGGCCTCGTCCTCTGCAGTCTGTTGCTTTGCCACGAAACAGCGTGTCTCATTCTTTGGAGAAGTGATAGAAAGTCAAATTAATTAACTGCTGTGGTGTTACTACTAACAACAACCTCAAAGGTCAAAATCCAACATTACATTTAGCGTGGACGTTAAAAAAAAATGTAGTAAACACCAAAAAGTGATGTGTGTCTTCCCTGTGTGCTTAAAACAAAGAAAATGTCACAAGCTTTTTGCTGTGTGTGTTTGAAACACACAGATTAGATCCAGTGGAGGTGAAGGTCTTTATTGGTTTTGCTTGTTTTTTTGTTTGTTTTGTTTTCTCTGCCTCAGTCATGACTGGGAGATTTAGATGAAGATGGAGGCTTTAAGGAAAGTCAGCATCATGTTAAAAAAAAAAAAAAAACAGATTCTACCCGTCCAGGTGAAATCTGAACAAGTGTTAGTCATTAAATGCACTGCAGGTTTGGTACACAAAGCATAACAGGTGAACAGATAGACAGAGGAGAGGGAAATTACTTGGCAGCCAGTGTTGCTGTTTTTTTTTTTTTTTCATTTGCAGAAGTACAACCTGCCATGAAATTAGCTCAGAGTTCAGCACGCTGGCAGCTTCAATGTTTGCTTAAGCAACACTATGTTGTGCTGCAGTATAAATGGCTGCAGATGCTGACATACAGTGTCAATAAATCATGATGAGAAGCAACAACATGTGTTAATTAAGACCAAATACAAAGTGCCACTGAGGATGATGGGAATATTAATATTTAAAAGAAAAAACAGCTACTGGATTTGAGCGAGATAAGATAATGCACATCAATCTGTCTAATACTTGCCGTTTAGATATGTTTTCTAGCTACTACGCCGCCTGTTTTGAGGGCTTTCGCTGTAATATCAAGGTCGTGATATTGCAGGTGTTGAGTTTAGCGTGAATGCAAAGCGGGGAAGTGTGTCGTCTTTCCGTCCTATAGTGTCATCGCGTCAGATCCTCTCTGATTCAGGCATTCAGCATTTTGTTCAGTGCGTCTGTCACTGCTGCTTTGTTTCGCAGGAGAAGCAGCGGCAGTAAATAAAACACTGCGGTGGAGTGTTCACCCTGCTGTAAAGTACTGATCATAGAGTTCATTGCAGCACTTTAGAGCGAGAGCAAACATGACTTCTCATCACTGTCTCTTCAGTGTTTTGTGAGATGAAGCACTGGTGGGGAAAAAAAAATAAAAAATCCAATTTGTGTAGATGTGCTTTCAGAGATTCAATAGCACATGAGAGTTTTGGATGATGCCTGTTCAACAAATATCAATCAAAAAAAGAAAGTCAGCTGTTTTACGATGACATGTTTTAGTAATCCAGTGCTGATCCATGAAATATTGAAAGCAGAGGTATGTTGGTGTTGACTTTGATCACTGTTGGTCTTGCCTGTCTTCTGTAGCTCTCCTCTGCTGTCAGGCCAGATCAAAGCCTACAGCAACATGTGTTCCAGGCCAGAGTTTCACCCAGAACTCGCATTCGCCTTGTTCTGCTTATCTGCAACAATGACGACTCCTTTAAATTCAGGGTGCTGCGCGGACATCATTAATTTATTTATTAGCCCGCCTCATGCTGTGTGTCACTCTGAAGTGGAAGCACTGGTGCTGGGCGCCCGGACACGAGCTCTGATTTTCGACACTTGTCAGTGAACCAACAGAGACGGGCGATTGCACGCCGACAAATTAAGCCATGCATTGCGAGGCAGGCTGTTCTCACAGAGCTCTTATTTTTTATTTATTTTTTTTTGTTTTCTTCTCGGCGCGAGAGTCAGACAGAAGGATTTAAATGAAACAGGTGCTGCAAAAATAACTCCTTCAACGTGAAATAGCTTGCCTTTTACATTAGAGTTTGAAAAGACTTTCAGACGGGTTTTAGGCATTCTTCTGCGACATTGGCACACAACTGAGAGACCTTGTGTTCTAAAAAATGTATGTTTCAAATAAGAGAAAATGCATTTAATGATGTTTGCAGAGGGATTAAAGAAAGCCTTGCAATGCAGAGTTAATGGTCATACTCGGATAACTGTTGCATACACAGATTTAGGCAAGAATTTACCATTTCTGAGGTATGAAATCCCTAAGCAGTACCCTGCTTTCTGAATAATTAATATAACTTAATTAATCCATTAATTCGGTTGTGGCACAAAGAAAAAGAACGCAGTAAAGTATACACACAAAGCAGACTTGGTAGTGTTAATAAATTGCTGAGTTTCACATTTAGAGCTCTATAAAAGAAATGCTTGCCATTTGAAATGAATGTTTTTCTTAGCTTTGTACATACATGTGGGGGCATCCGACAAGCTGTCAGAACTCGCATTTGCATATCACCAGCTTTCTCACTGTTTGGTAGACCATCATCTATTATTTGTTGCTTGATTTTGGTGATACTGTGCGCACCCCGTGGGCGTCAGGATACAGTAATTGCAATAGAAGGACTAAGAAGGCATTTTAAATGCACTTTTAAAATACTACTCAATCTCTACAGGTGGGCTGAATAGATTTTCAAATCTCCCTTCTCTTTTGATTATTTTACACCATTATATTCAAGTGTTTCCTTGTCACTTTTAATTGTTTTTCTTCATATGAAACCATGTGTACTGTGCAAGTTCGGCCGTCTCTTATTACGGGCTCTGTCTTTGTTGAGGGATGTGATCGTTGCCTTTCTCGTTTCTCTTTGTTTTGCATGGAAAATGGAAAACAGGTGCAGCGATTAATTGAAACATGGTAATTCAGTATATAAGGCAAAAAGATTTTGGACAAATCTAAAGAGCATGAAAGCCAATATTTGGTATGACCTTTATTCTTCGACATAGCCCGAACATGTAATGTCTTGAAGTAGTTTTCAGGAATATTTCTCCAGGCTTCTTGAAGGACGTTTCAAAACAGTTTTCCGGATGTTTGCAGCCTTTTGTTCCATTGTTTGTCGAGACGATCCGTGACTCATATGGAGGTCAGTGGTAAGTGGTTTAACAAACAAAAAAAAAATACCTCTGATAATGTGCAGAAACAAGGACTAGACTGAAAATGACAAGAAAAAAGAAATTTCTTTATTCCAATTTTAGCTATTTGATTTTTTGACTAGCTACTTTAAAAAATTACAATAATGTCTGGCTCCTCTGAACAAAAATATAAAGAAATGATGGGTGGCTCGAGATTTCTGCACAGTACTCTAGATGAGAGTTTGAGCATGAGCAGAAGAAATACTGATTAAAACTGCTGCAGATTGCTTTAACTTTCTTTAAATTGCGCGCTGGCCTTACCGGATGTATTTCCTGTCACGCCTCTACGTCCTTAATCAGATTTGTAATTTCACACTTTAAATTTCCTATAAAGGATAATATCAGATTGTGAGTGATTCTCTACAATTGATGCAGCAAACAGTGCAATGGCCACAGTCTAAGCCAAGTGGCTTAGCGTGTTCAGAGTCTGGGAAGTGATTGAGAGGAACAAGAGTCCCGGGGGAAAGAGCTCTAAGTAAGAGCGATTCTCTCTGCTCTCCAAAAGTATGAACCACCATCACAGTGACCTTCTGCTTGCATGCGGATGAAATTGGATGATTTCTTGCTGGGGCTGAAGAGGAGTGACAGGTGGCTGTGCTCCCAAGCCTGAAGGAGAGCTGGTCTACTCAATCCAGTCCCTGACTCCTGCTATCTAGTCGCGTGGCCTCTTGCTGTGCTGTCATCAGGAAACATCTCACAACATCATCACTTATTAATGGCCAGATATGAAGAGCTATTTTCCAATCTCACTGGATATTTAAGATGTTGCAATATATGCATTGGACTGCTCTTTTTTTTTAAGCATATACATATTTATCATCAGAGCTCTAATATGTCACAGATGCTTTGCTTCCAGGCTTTGGTTGTGTTTCTGCTCTTTTTCTGGCAGTTAAATAGCTTGCCTCTAAAATTTGATCAGTTTAGAACACACAGGTTGTGAAGTGGAAAGTCTTCCGCTGAGCATTTATCTCTGTCTGTCTTTTTTTGTGCTTTTGCTTAGAAAACCAAAGAACAGAAACTCTAATCTGGGATGACAAGCTGCTGTACAGCTCCGAGCACCTTCACTGACCATGGATGGAAGACTGAAATTGTGTACTCACACAATGTTTGCCTGAAGTTTTGCATCCAAGTGAGATTAATAATAATAGCGCTATAACTTTCAAAGCAGAAAATGTGCACCGTTTCCAGGAAAATAATTCAGGAAACTGTTGTCGACGCGTTCTCCGTCATTTGAAATTCATCTCTACAGAGCTGTGCATCGCTGAAACATCAGAGACACACTTGAGTATTCATGCACACGGGAATGTGTGTGTGTGTGAAGGGAAACGTACGAACAGATACAAGCGCACACCTACAGCCGCACACATACATAAACAGCGCGCCAAGAGCGACTCTTGTTTTGTTCAGGAGTTTGCCTCTGCATCCAGGTTGCCATGCACACTGCATGCAAAATGTTTCCCCGCTACCATCCTTCCTACCAGGTCATGTGAGGCTGCTAACATGCACATAACCGTTCTTTGTTGTGTGCTAATATTGTACAAATGAGTCCTTGAGTATTGTATTTCTTCAAAGGAACATAGATGAGAAGAACAATGGAGTCACCTCTTTCCTCTGTCATCTTTGTTCTTAATTTGCTCAGCATTGTGGGTGTAAACCAGCTCACGCTGATGTTCTATTCGAGTCAAAATAAAGAAAAAAAGCTGAAATAATTAATGAATAAAAACCCTCAGGGAGGGCTTTTAAATCTACATAATATCAAACTGTAGCTTTTTCTTTTTTAATAACAAGGCGTATTGGGTTCTGTGATGTATTTCTTGCATGCCTAATTACTGAGATATGAATTATCTTTCGTCCTTTGCAATTTAGTAAATAAATCCTGAGGGAGCTCATTTGAAGCAGGAAATAGGCCATATTTCTAAGTGGAGAAACCACCGTGTGAACAAAGTTCCATAGGGGAAATATGTAACCAAATCAGTCATGTAATGGAGGAAATCAAAGCGGCGCGCAGCCTTGTTTATACCGAGGGTGGTTGCAATCTTTGGTCAGACAGAAACATAACCAGACAACATCTCTCCCGCTTTTCTTCAAAACACGTCGTTCTGCTTTTGCGGAGTTAAACGGAGGGGATTAGGATCAATAAAGTAACAACGTGCTCAGGAGTATCCAGAGAATTGAAGAGTAGAGATGCAAGAGAGAGGGGCGAGTCCAAAAAGGGTGAACCTATAGGTTGGTTATTCTGGATCCATGCACATACGTGTAGGAGATGGGCAGCCCTGCAGGTACTGCTCTCCCTGGGCCGAGACCACTCCAGACAGACTGCAGTAATTTACATTGACAAAGCTGTCAGAGGAGAGGTGGCCTCCTGCATGGTGATGGATGCTGACCTGGGAGGAAGAAGTAAGAGAGAAAGAAAGGAGGGAAAACAAGAGAGGAGGAGATGAGAAAGAAAATTAAGGAAATTAACACACACACACACACACAAAAAAAATCAAATGCATATATATGATTTTTTGTTCTGCAGTATCTCATCCCGCAGGGATGAGATATTTAGCAGTACAATGTGGAGATTTCCACTTTGCATAAGAGATTGAATTCAAAATGAGCCCGAAACTGCTACACAGACCTGTGTTTGTCAAATGCTGTCATCAGCGGTAGTTTGTATGAAGTTTTTCCAGCCACAATACTATGATGTGGATGTGTTTGCTTGTGTGTGTGTGTCTCTGTGTGTGATTATCATGGCAAAATGTTGTCCAGGAAACACCTGTTACCAGTTACCGCGTAAGTGCGATACAGTCACTTTACATGTGAATACTTATGATTTATCAAAACATGCAAACATGTACTTTTATATAAGACTAAAAGAGAGTTTGTGCAGTTCTAAACAGCTTGAAGGTCAATATTTGTAATGGCCACCTTTCTTCTCCAACCCAGTCTGAACTCTCATAGGCAGCTTTCTTGTAATTTCTTTAAGTAGTCTTCAGGAATAGTTCTTCAGGCTTCTTGAAGGACTTTCAAAGCTCTTCTTTGGATGTTCCACCGTCTTTTGTTTCATTGGCTGTCAAAATGAACCAGAACAGCTTCAATAATTTTGCAGTCCAGGCTCCAACTCATTGAGTTCTATTTTGTGTTTTTCTATTCAGACATGCTTTTACTGAACTGGCAGTGTGTTTGCAATAATTGTTAAGGTGAAAAACTAAGCCTTTACCGATCACACGGTGGATCAAAATGTACTTTTCAGCATTCGTAATTCCATTAATTTTGACAAGATTTCAACACTACTGGCTGAAACGCAGCCCCAAACCATGGCAGAGCCTCCACCGTGTTTTTCAGATAACTATAGACACACACTGTTGTACCTTTCTCCTGCCCTCCTCTGTGCCACTGATTTTCTGTCCAGTTCTTGTGTAATTTACTAGACTTCTGACAGGTACACTGAAGTATGATCATATTCCACCAATTCTTAAATTGTGCACTGACATTCTTCAAATCTAGCGTTTTTGCAACAGACTGCTGGTAACAAGGTGTCCAGAGATATAACTTAAGGAAACACCGATTCATCCCTTTAGTTAGATGCCTTTCTATGGTTCAGTTATTTATAACTTGGTATTAAGTGACTTAAGAGTGAAAAATAATAATCCTTGGATTGATAATGAGAGATAAAGCAGCCAGCATCCAAAGAAAAACTTGGCACAGCTTTCAGAAAGCCTGGAGAACTATTGCTCAAGAACACCTTAAAAGTGCAATAAAGTATGGCTCCTTGGAAGCAAAATATAAAAAAAACTGAAGGGTGATTCAAGACTACTGCACTGTACTGCAATGACTACTGAGCAGATTATTCACAGATCAGAAAATCAACATTTTGACAGAGCTCAGTGTGATCCTATAGTGAGGCGGCCCTGCCACTGTCTTTCTCTCAGACAGGGGTTAGTGGAGTAACACAATAAAGTAGCAGTAAAGTGGGAGAGAAAGCAAGCTGATAACTTCTTCCCCTCCCCGCTTTTCTATTCCAGGTTCCTGTAGAAAAATGTGCTGATGCTGCATCTCCCCGGGGCAGGTGCTGTATGGTGTCAGGGGCCCCCGGTGAGCAGCTTCTCGCTCCTGTCACCTCTAGTCACACCGGCCCTCGTCAGCAGGGGCCGGCGCCAGCGCCGCAGCCTCCCTCTCCTCCTGTCACCTGTCCTCATGCAGGCCAAGGTGACTTTGTTCCCTCCTGATGGAAAAATGACAGCTACTGCAGCTACAACATCCGAAAAAGTCAGGGAGCAACCAGTTGGCATCTCTGTCCTTTTCTCACATTCTTTATTTCTCCTTTGCACTCCCTCTCGCTCCATGTCTCTCAGCCTTAGGTACATTATGCGCATTTACTTTTTCTTCAGCTGAAAATCCCAGCATGGTACTGCTGTGTAAATTTCATGCTCGCTGCTCCTTTGGTAGGGAAAAAAAAATCAAGCGAAATTAAAATAAAATTCCAATAACAATGCATTAACCGGTAACAGTCCTAACCTTTTAGCTTTGCACCTTAATGCGTGTAAATATGCCAGCAATGATACTATGCTAACAGATGCTTCACTCTTATCACTGTTATCATTAACATTAACTTTACATTTCCTAATGTGAACATTGCATAAAAAGAAGTTAACTGTACATGACTTTTGATGACTAGTTTTATTTTTGGTTAGACAAAGAAATTGGAGGGCCGAGGGAGGAAATGTTTTAAACTCAGTTACTCTTTTTTCTTTCAATCCAAATCACGTTAAACGTGCTTCGTCCCGGCTCCCTCTGTCGCAGCTACACCTCTTTGCTGTCACTGTTAGTTGGGTTGATGCAGACCAAAATGGATCCGATTTGATAGAGCTCAGCACAGGGACCAATTGTCCTGGCTGATTTAGTCTGGTATCATTTTTTTTTTTTTTTTTATCCTGCAGCTACTTTGATACAACAAACGGCAGTTACAGACCATTAAAATACATTAATTTCTGCCATTAATGCACACTAACAATCCTTCTTTGTATTTTCATTATACCCCTTCTTTACAATTCACAAATGTGCCAGAGGGGATTTCCCCAAGCTCTGCAGTCTAAATTATCTCACTTGACATGTTAGCTTTGAATTAGCATGATATACTGGCTTAGGAATCTGTGGAGTAAATAGTGAGATTTCCCTGTGTTGGTTGAAAATGCTCCATTTGAATTACAGATGGCACTGGGAGCATTGTGGCATGACTGAAGTGAGAGTAATTGGTGAAATGGAGATGACACACAATGCCGCACGCATTAGTGCTGCAACATATCCTGAAATTGAAGCCGCTTACTTCATTTCTGGATGCTCTTACTCTTTTTTTTGTTTTGTTTTCATAGCACAATGATTTGCCTACTCTTCTCCTGTTGCACTGCAGATTGCGTCTCGAGCTTTTGAGCAGCTTGCATGAAAAATGTCTGCTGTCAACACAGTGTCTCTCCTGGACAATGGTAGCCCAAATCCTGTTTTGAGTGTCTGTTTTTTTTTGTTTAAATGGGTAGCAGAGACTAAAACCTGATGAAATGGAACAGTTGTGTTGAGCATAAGCGCACACACACAAAGGGAGGATGGAAGGAGAGGGGCTGAGGCGAGAGACAGAAAAGATTTCCATGTTTTTCAGTCCCTTGAGCACCAGAAGGATGTTGTTGCGGGGACTCACGCTGTGATAAAAGGGGAGAAACGAGTTACAGTATCCCGCTCTTCTGTCCACCTGCTGTCTTCCCTCACATTCATCATTAGATGAACCTGTCATATAGAGGCCATGCCTTGGTCAATTATCACCATCATCCATTTCATGCTTGAGACAATATATGGTGAGTGGCCATCTGCTGTAATATATCTGGAATTATGGGTCATGTAATTGGAAAGTGTCTTGGAGCACAGTGGGGGAAAGAAATCTTTGGAATAGTTGACCTTTGGTAACTAAAGTTTTACAGCTCAGAAATAGGAAATGCACCTGGGGCTCTTTAAAGATTACAACACATTTTGAAGTGAAGACGCTGATGTGAAATTTTACCTCACATTTTCGCTCTTTCCTCCTCTCGCTCTCATGTATGCGGCACTGCTGGGTGAGAGATATCTCTAACAGCCTCGTGTTGACTCATTTAGCATCTGGCACTGCTTGTCGCCAGGCTCCATGCATCGAGGCCGGTGCCGCAACTTGTCTATATTTTCGCTTAATTTTCAAGGCCTTTCACACCGTGGACGATGATGGCAGGTGATGACATCATCATTCATGCATGGCAGGGAAGGTAAACATCTGGTGAGCACTCTGCCCCCGACTGAAAGGGCCGGAGATGTATTCAGACAGCAATTCTGATGCTAGCTCACAGATATCATTTTCTACTTTTCCAAGCATTTCTTTCCCTCAGGCCTTTATCATTTTTTCCAGGGTGTGATAATATCAGAGCAATGAAAGATAAGCATTAGGTCCAACTGTGTTTTCAATCTCAGGAGATCACTAGAAGTGAGGGGATCGAGCGCTAGTATTGGTATTGGATCAATACTGAATGACGAAGCTAGAAACAAAGTATTTAGCCCACTAAATTAGGTTAGTATTTATTTTTTTTATGTTTTTATGGAAATATACCTCAAACATGCACTGTAGCAAATGTGTGAACCTTTGTGTGCCTACAGCACATTTAAACAATAGAAGCTGACCCAAAGTGTTTTAGAGGCAGGCACATTTACATTCCAGGTGTCCAAAAGAAAAAAGATAAAAGAACACTTTCAAAATAAAAGCCTATATAAGCTGCCTTTATAGGTTAAAAGTATTGATATCGGTATTGGTATCGGCTATGCTGACCCTGTATTTACCTGGCATTGAATCGATACCAAAATTTGCGGTGTCTCACAGCACTAAAGTGCACCCGTAACAGGCATCAGCCCCTCTTTTTACACAACATAATCCTCATCTAATGTGGGTTCAGTGACAACTTTCCAAAGGATTTTTTCATCAAAACAATACATCACAGTTGTTACGACAAAACCTTACAATTAGCCGTTTTTCTTCTCACTGCAAATTTCTCTCCAAGGACTTTCCTTCTTCAAAAAAGAATGTGGTTTTCTGCTATAACGGCTCCCAAAAAAATGTGAAAAAATAAACTAATTAGTTTTGAATAACAAACACAGTTTTTCTTTCCAAACAATGTTACCGGTACCAAGGAGCTGCTATTATATGATTTTAGCAACTGAAAATTAGAGCACTGTGGCCTTTGAAGATTAAACACCAGCTGATGTGCCTTCAAATTGTTCATCATCATTGTAACGTAATGGCTATTCTTACAGGTAGCTCTTTATTGCGGCTTTATCATTTATTATGTTCATTATTCCCGAGGACCGATAAGTGCATTTCCTCAAATTTTCCCATTTCTGTCTCATCTTTGGCTTTAAAACCCGGAACTGGAAATCAAGCATCCCTTTGTTCGCTGTTCATTTGGAAGGCAGACTTTGCTGGTGTGTCCCTCTAAGCAGTGATATAGCGGAAGCGGCTCATGGCGAGCATCCTCGGAAAAGATATTCTGCTCAGCTTAGCAGTTTCATGAATACTGAATACATTGTAAAGATCAAACAGAACGAACGTGGTGTTCCAGCGTGCATGCTGGAGAGCAGTACTGTAGACACTTTGACACCTGCAATTGTATTGTTATTACTGCGGAGTGATGGTTACGGGGAAATGTTTATTGAAATGAAAATTTGCCACAAGGTATTTACTGTAGTTAGACATTTTGTAATACTTGTGCTCACATTTACAGTTTGATGTGAAAGCAAACTTCTTTATTTGATCCGTCATGTGTGTAAATGTGCTGCTACGTTAGAATTGGGCCAACCGTGCCACTTGTTTTGTAGGGGGTTTTTTTGCCATTTTTGGAAATGATATTCTCAGCCTGATTCCTGAGCCACTGTGTCTGAGATTTTTTTTCTTCTAAGTTTTAAATAACATCCGGATTTTGAAAAAAATGAACCTTTATTTAGTATTTTTCTGTGAGATATAATAGCAATACCTGCATTAAAAGGTGGGCTGAGGCTGTCATGTTCTTCCTTTAGATAAAAAAAACAATAAGAGGGTGCTTACACCTGCCTGGTGCACTGTCTTGGCTGGTGTAAATCCTTTACCCCTCCTTGTCCTTCATTTTTGTTTAGAATCCTTGGACCTGTTTTTGGGTAAATGAGGTTCATGACCCTGGCTTTCTGCATCGCCAGGCTCTCACATAGTTTCCTCATGGTCGAGGGGGAGAGGCTGGCACTCAGATGGAAAGCGCTCTCAGCAGACGGTTTAGTAATTACACACTGGAAAGCAATCAGCCTGAACACTGCTTCTTAATTAGCAGAACAAAACAATAGTGCATGGATTGGAGGACCCTGGAGGTCACACGCTCCCCTCAGGTGCCCCACTGAGGTGCACTTTAAAGAGCCTTGATCCATTTTTGGACACTCTTCACCTCCCTGATCAGACCGACAAAGTCCTGGTGATCACAGCTGCGTTTCGGCAGGTAAATAAAAAGAGAGTCTTGTAAAACAGATGAAGGAGCCAGAACCCGCTGGATATGACACATGCACTTTAAAGGTGTGACTGCTTGGTTGCAAGAAAGGATGAGCATTTGGGTCTCTTCACGTGGATACAAGCAGGAGAGAAGAGAGGTCACCTAATCCATTCTAATCAAGGCTACAGCAGCAACACACATGGTATTCATTAGTAAACAAGAGAAAGAGCTGCTCCGCGACAAACAACTCGGCCATAATTAGCATGTAGAGGATCTCGCAGTAGACAAAGCCCCTGATAGGGGTCAGGACAAATAAACCTTCAGTGCGGCATGCAGTAAAAGCACCTTGTTTAATTCTTATAATCGAAACTCTTCACGTTAGATTACACAGACTCGAAATCCGTACTTTGTACCGTTTGATTAATGCTCGATCTATAAATGGACTTGTGCATTTCTCTTGCACATTTGATATTTACAAAGATATTCATAATATCTCATAATGGACCTAACGTACAATAACTCATCCTTGTAATACTACCCAGCCTAAATTATACCAGAACAAGACTGTTTTCAATTTCCTGCACAAAAGATCTTAGATATCCACGGTCTCTTCATGAAGCTTAAAATGACAGTAAAAGCATCTCGGATGAGGAAAAAAAAACAAAAAACGAAATGTGTAGATAATAAGCACGAGAGTTAGTATGTAACAGAAGGAGTGGAGCTGCTGCAGTGTGACATGCAGCCAGGGAGTTTTTCTATTCCCTGCTATTAACAGTTAGGTAGAGCAGGCTGGTAATAGTTTTTTCCTGTCTATTAATGTCTCTCTCCAGAGCCAGCAGTTACATGCTGTGTCATTAAAGGTCAGAACAAATTGGATCCTCAAATGAAGACGGTGTGGAAAAAAAGCAGGATTCCTTAATAGCTGGCATAGGGATGCCAATAAATGCTCTGATTATTTTTAATGATTTTTCTCTATATTGATTTGGCCCTGTCTTGTTGTTGACGTCTTGGGTGATCTCCCACAGTTAAACTATAAATACAAAGTGCTCTGAAACAGCCAAGCACTACTTTACCTTTTTTTTTTTCCATTTTCTTTTATAATATACAGAGTATAAACTCACAGCCACTTTATTAAATACGTCTTGCTTTTACCAGGTTAGACTCCCCTTTGCTTTCAAACTTGCCTTATATCTTTGTGGCAAAGATTCAAAAAGGTGCCGAAAACATTTCTCTGAGCTTTTGGTCCATACTGGCATGATAACATCACACATGTTGTTGGGGTGGCTTAGCTCACAAGGCAGCGCAGGTCATTACTAATCGGAAGGTTGGTGGTTTGATCCTTGGCTGCTCCAGTCTGCATGCCAAATATCCTTGGGCAAGATACTAACACCAGGCTCACACTCTCCTGCATCCATCAGACTGTGGATGTTAGATAGAAAGCACTTAAGCATAGAAAAAAAGTGCTGGTGTGAATGAGGCATGGTGTATGGAGCACTTGGAGTGCTCAGGTAGAGTAGAAAAGTGCTATATAAGAACCAGTTCATTTACGATTTACCAATCTCTCGTTCCACCACATCCCCAAAGGTGCTCTATTGGATTGAACTCTGGTGACTGTGGAGGCCATTTGATTACAGTGAAATCATTGCCTCGTTCAAGTAACCTGTTTGACATGATTTGAGCTTTGTGACATTTGAGATAGTTACACTGTGTTCGTAAAGAGATGGACATGATCAGCAACGAGACTCAGGCAAGCTGTGGTGCATAAATGACGCTCAGTTGGTGGTAAGGGGCACAAACTGTGCCAAGAAAATATGCCCCACACCATAACACTCTGGCAGGTCAATGTCACAGGAGAAATCAAGACACATCAGACTAGGCAACATTTTTCCCAATCTTCTATTGTCCAATTTTGGTGAGCCAGTGTAAACTATAGCATCAGTTTTTTCTTCTTGACTGACAGAAGTGCTACTAATTGTGGTCTTCTGCAGAAGATGCTCTTCTACACACCTTGGGAGCTGTTTCCTTCCTCTCAGCTTGAAGCAGTCTGGCCATTTTCTTTTGACCTCTGGCCTTTTTACCCAGAGAACTGCTGCTCACAGGGTATTTTCTCTTTTTCAGAACACTAGATATGGTTGTGTGGGAAAATCCCAGTAAACCAGCAGCCTCTGAAACACTTAGACCAGTCCGTTTGGCACCAACGTTTCTTGCGCATTCTGATGCTCAGTTTGAACTCCTTGGTCACCTTGACCATGTCTACATGCCTGAAACCATTAGGATCTTGCCATAGCTGATTAAATATTTACATTTTACCTTGCATAGTGGTGTAACATAGTACTGTATGTGTAAATGCTGTATATAGCACTGGCAAGCATTATTTTTCTGAACAGGACAAGATAAAACTAGGGTGAGCTATGTGCCTGTTTAAAAACAGTACATATACTATATAGGGAATTGTGCATTTCACATTTTTCACAACAGTGTTGCCCACTGTTCATCAACTCCTGGAGGACAGTAACTTTATTTTTCAGTTTTTAATATTAACCACATGCGACCCACTGAGGAAACATGGTCCAATCCAGTTGCAGATTAATATTAATGATGCGAGCACTTTCTTCAGCATTAGGAAAATACATTATTAGTAGAGACACAAGCATGGAACTGATCATGGACTATTAAAAATTTTTGACAAGCTGTAGTCAGTAGCTAAATGACTGGAGTGGAAATAAGTGCAAGCACTGAAAAAGAGACATATGTTTTTCTTTTGCATATCAAAAAAGGCGCCATTACGACCCTCTGCGAACCATCATTTGTCACTGTCTGATCCCGTTTTTTTTATTTTTTATATCAAATGATCTTCTGAAAAATATATTCAGTTTGACTAGCTGCACTGAAAAGAAAAAAAGAAATGGAGAAGAAAAAAAACACACTGCCTCTTTTCTGATTTTTCCTTTCCCACACTAATCTCCATTACAGTGAAAATACTCATACATTGGAATGTAGCATTACTGCAAAGCAAAGGAAGCAAAACATTATTAAAACTGACTCATTCTGGCCTTTTCCACGTCTGGTTTGCTGTCATCAATACAGGGGGTGCCAGAGTCCAGCACTCACCTTTAGGGACAACAGGACAGAAGCACCTTCCCCCTCATGATCATTTCTCTGCCATATCGACTGCCAAGTTGGTATTTCAGGTTCTGTTATGTGACATTTGGCTGACTGAACAGAGGTGCCGGGGACAGTCATCACCAGCCAGCAGAGGAGATGGGGAGGGTGGAAGAACGAATGGGGAGATAGAAGAAGCAAAGAAAAAACAAAAAGAAAAGAGAAGAAGAAGAAAAAAAACAAGGAGGGTGAATGTTGAAAGAGACACAGAGAAAGAACTAAGAGACACTGAGTGAGCTAGAGGGATTGAGGCAAAGGAGGGAAGGAAGGCAAGAGAGAAAGAACTGTCATATCCACCCTTATCACAGCAGTCTGCAGTTTTCCAAATGTCTCTTTTCAAGCAGCAGCAGAGGGTGCATATTAACTGTAATAGTGTGTCTTTGTCCAGGCTCCTGCTAGGCCATTCACATCCCGCACATTCTCTGCAGGCAAACTCCACCATGCAACTGCACACCCATCAAGCCTTGAAGCCTCACCAGCACTACAAATACTTGTCTCCTTGTTTTACGATCAAAGTGTTTCTTCTTTATTCTTTTCAGCGTGCCACGGGAAACTTTGCCATGATTTTTGAACGAGAAGTAAGAAGGAGAGCGGTTAAAGGCACAAGGAGCGAAGATGCTGAATACTTTATGCAGCACCAGAGATCAGGTGGATTCTGATATATCGTTTTATTAAAAAGAAGAAGAAAAAAAAAACCCAATGACCAGTGTCATATATGATCTCCATAAGTGCAAGCACTTCTGCAGGGGCGGGTAAACTGACCAGATGCGGTGTCCCTAGCCTGCTTCAAGTAGCTCATATGAAAGCTGTTAAGCAACGATAACCTTGAAGTCCAGCTCGATCTGTAGACGCACTACTGTAGAAACGTGAGGCACATAAAACCAGGCATCAGATAAATATGCCGAGCCGCATACCCAGGTGAAATTTTAATGAAATCCCTACATAGGATATCTTCTTGGATCTGTAGTGTGTCAGGCAGACACACTGACTCACAAGTGTTTGTGTAATATACGCTTGAGGGATGTGTGAGTACACTTCATGTGCAGTCAGGGATTTATATGATTAGTTGAATGAGTAAGAGCAGAATATGATTAAGCCTAGTCGGAAAAACGTCTTTATCAAACAAATGTCACCACCAAGGTAAGACGCAAACAAGCTGGAAACAAGCAGAAAATGCACGCTTTAGTCTGCACACGGAGCCAAGCGTATTTATTCAAACGCTCTTCTACTGCACTGGGAGCACAAGCCAATTTGTTTCCGCAGAAATTATGAGGAGACTAAACCAGGCTATATTGAAGGTAGAATACTATATTGGGGTTGTACAATCTTTAATGTAAAAAAGGATTTTCAAGGACTGAGGAATGAACGTTTATTAAATTTAATTGTTTTAATTTATTCTGTTTACATGAAGGTGGCAGAGTTGTGTTCAAAGACATATGGAAGTATTAAAATAGTTTGTCTCCATTACCTCACCCAAAACCCACACTTTTAAAATTCCTACATCTGAGAGAACGTATAGTTTCCTTTAATGAAAAAGGGTAAGGCATCCATATGCGTCATTAAAATGCTGAACTTTCTAACTTTTACTCCAATCTAAAGTCAGATTGCAAACATCAAAGCGAGACAGGCTTTTTGTTGTTCCACTGATCGAACCGAACTAGCAGAAGAATGGTGTCTTTTCACTTTTAATAGCTGAAAACATCTCACATCAAATTTTAGACTTCAACCATGTCACGATCCTCGTTCGACTACACGCTGTGCCTTGTCTGACAGCTCTGCTAAAAAAAACCCCCAAAAAACCTTCCTTATGCCACTGTTAGTTAAAATCTGTAGGTTTAACCTTTGGTAAGACTGTGCTTGTGCCACCCACCTCCAATTATCCAAAGAAGAGAGGCCACTTAAACACATGCAAAATAAATTCAGTGTTGTGTACACTGCAAAAGTCACTCATGCTTTTATGGAGCATATAGGAGCAGAGCGCTTGTCAGATACAACATAGCTTTTTAAATGTGTTTGCTTCATTTCTCTGCAAATACTAATCCAGTGATTCTGGATAACCTGTCCAAGTGTCAGAGTCCTCAGTTGTGATACTGAAAGACAAGTCTACACTTGCATGCCAGCTCCACTGCCGTTAGGTTGTGAATGCATGTGTGAATGAGAAACACTCTAAAGTGCTTTTTCAAGTTAAAAGACGCTGTGGAAGTGCACGCCACTTAGTTCAGATTTTCCATTCCCACATTTTTTTGGTACCCTGTCGCATCAGTGCTGTTGTTTTATGTTTTTCACCCTGTGTGATTAGACGGTTTATAATTAGCCTGGATGTACTCGAATTATTTCCTCACAGCTTATCATGACTATATCGTTCACTTGGTTTTAAAAGCAGCCACAGAGAGATGAGGTAGACGCGTAAAAAGAAAAAAAAACACATCACAAATGAGGAAATCCACTCTGGCGGTTAGTTCTCTTTAACTTAAATCTAAAAGTCTGCGCTTTATTTGCACTTTAGTCTATATTCATGTCTATATCGTGAACTACTGAGACTAAATTGGGAAAACTGTTTTGACGTCCAGAAATTTCCCAGACCTAAGTGCATAGCCTGATCGACAGGTTTCTCCTCCGGTCCCACACTTTCTTGTTCCATTTATCGGTTTTGGCTCTCTGACACTTTGGCTTGTCTAAAGCTACAGTTGTGTTTCTTCCTCAGGGCATAGTTGGATTGAGGAAACTAAAATCTATGGACCAAAGATCCAATAGAATTAAAGCTGCATAGTGTTAGTGACCTTCAGATGTAATAGTATTAATGACTGGTTGTTTAAAAGTAAGAGTAAGACTGCAGAAACTTACGCCCAAAATGTTTCGTAACACCTGTTTCATAATCTTTACAGTAGCTACAGTATATGGGTCTTTAAAGTGTGTGTGTGTGTGTTTTCATTATTTATAGTGTGAGTGGTCAAGGAGGTGACCTGAGAATGGATTTATCCTACTTTGAGATTCTCCATGAAGGCTGTGCTCTAAGACTAAACAGAAATCATATGAATTGCTTTAACTCGCAGTATGCACTTGGCCTGCAGGCCCACTGGTTTTCTAAAGACGATGACAAACATACACTCTGTGCTGTTGTTACACAAAGAATCATATTAGTCAACCCAACACTGCTGTCAGCCGCATTATAGAAACTGCCTTTTTAATTGTTAATTTCATGGCAGGAGACCTGCCATGGCATTTATTTATCTTACACTAATAGGGCTGCGCATTACAATATTCACATTGTTTGCAGGTACAGTACAAAAATGTCAGACATGCGCTTTGCCTTTGTTTATTGGTCTACACCACACGAAAAGACATTGGCGTGTTAAAAAAAAAAAGAAAGACGGAAGAGAGAGACACACAGTGTTAGTGAAGCTAACCAGACACTGAAATTTGGACCTTGTGTGCTTGTTGTTAACTGAGTTATTAAAGCCTCAAAACCATTAAGATGGACGATAGCGCTGTGCGATACTGCAAATTTTGTTATCAGTCCGATACCAAGTAAATACATAGCAAGTACTACCAATGCTGATATTTTCATCTATAAATAGGGGAGAGCAATGTGTCATAACTTATTAGATGAATCATCATCATCATGAATTGTCAAATATTTTAATGACCGCTAAATCACTTTTATTTTGCATAATAATTAGTTAATACAACAAAGTGCACCTTTCAGCTTTTCATGCATTTTGAAACTGGTTTATCTGGAGACTTGGAATGTAAATGTGAGTGTTTCTAAAGGATTCTGGGTTAACTTTTGCTGTTAAATGTGCTATTAAATATAAATAAAATAGATTTGACAGCCAGCCCAAAATTATACCGATCCCAGCATCAGTATCGGTGCTGTCGATATTTTAATCGATCTGCCCACCTTTAGTGGAAGATGTCCTACATGTTGGTAAGGCCACTGCATTCAATCTTCAATTTACTGAGTTACAACTTTCACAAATTTTCCATGACTGCCTGGCAGTGTGATAACATGTCATTGTTTTATATAAGCTGTATAATGTTTTAACTGCCTACGTACCTTATAAGCTCAGTCTCTCATTGGTGTCATTACTGAATGTACAGAAACCAAAATCTCAGCAGTTGATCCACAAGCTCATTTTCACATGTTTTTGCAAGTGCTATAATGAAGCATATATTCCCAGAACCCTACGTGTTTGAGAAGCATCTTCAAGCTTTTAGTTTTCTTTGTTCACTGTGATAATAAGACCAGAAAAAAGCATCCCGGTGTAACTGTTACAAATTCCCGCTGACAGCAGCTGCAGTTTCCTGCACACACTAAACCTTTTACCACCTTTAATAGGAGCAGGTTAAGAATATTGAATGGAATAATACCTTCGTGCTTAGCTTAGATGTCTAAGTGGTTAATGAGCCTAACCTAACTGAGCCCATGCCAAGATTATTGATTTCTCTCATTTTAATGCAAAATAATGATTTTGAAGGATCATATTTTGTCTTTGAACTAGTTAAAAGTGTGTAATATACACTCAAGTATAGTGGAGTACGTCCGGTCAGCTCTTCTCTTCCGTCATCAGTGCAGAGGTCCTCTGCGATTCTCTATGTCATCATCTGACACCTGACTCCATTCACTCGGTGTCTGTTGGGCCAGCAGGTACAGGTGGCACAGATTAGCATGGCCAAGGTCAGTCTGAGTGTGTTGATCTGAGTGAGTTGCAGCAAAGGTGAGCGGATGCACCTGCTGGCCCTCACAGATTGATTTAATTAAGAATATGGGTGCACATTTGTTCTTGTGATATCGTGAAAGGCCAAAGTGACTACCATGGGAGAGAAGAGAAGAGAAGAGAAGAGAAGAGAAGAGAAGAGAAGAGAAGAGAAGAGAAGAGAAAAGAAAAGAAAAAAAAGATGTAATCAAAAGAAGAGCGCAGTTGAATTGATGAATGAGCTTTTAATCTGCATAGAAATAGCTTGGTTACGAGACTCAGCTGTAGTCTTCATGGCCCGGCCTGATGTATGAGAGTGCTGTGGGATCCTGTGGATGTAACCCACACCCACTCTTTATTAGAATATTTTTGTCCTTCCAACATTGACCTTATTCCCGGCCTTAATTAAATACTCCCTTAATGACTTCCCTGTCTAAGCATAGCTTTGCTGACTTGTTGTTGCTGGCACATGTGTGTGCCCCCACACCATTTTTTTTTTCTTTTGTACTCTGTTCATACTGTACAGGCAAAGGAAGGTTGTAGTACGTGTGCGTGTGGGAGGTAGATGATATAAAGCATTATGTGTAACTGCATGCATATAACTGCAGCATGATGTGTGTGGCGGCTCTGTGTCCCGGCCACATATTTGCTTGTTTTACATTCTTATTTCATTAACCCGCATGTCTCTAATTGCATTGCAGATGAGTTAAGGCTGCTGAAGTTACTGTGGAGACTTTATATGAACCACCAAAACCAGCTGATTAAAAGGAGGAGTGGAAGCCTGGGAGTGCAGGGTAGAGGGAGGCCACTTAATGAGATTTTTAACCCACTAATTCAATAGTCAAAAAGTAAACAGTAAGGAGCTGGGGAACGACAGGAACACTGGGGGCGTAGCCAGCTAGCATGGGAGCACGCATGCAATCACTCTTGCATTAGCGCCATGCCATTATTCTGCACCACCAAAGCAACTGAGAATTAGCGTGCACATGTTTCATTTCTTTCCTCTACTCGCAAGCACCTCCTATCCCTCCCACCTAGCTTTAATCCATCAGCCAGGAGACTAATCATTTTGAACATTCAAAGCAAGAGCCGGGAAGGTTGCAGCATGATCAATTACAGACTTTCATCTGCTGTCTCAGTCCACGGCGTCTTGCAAACATCGGTGCAAACACGCATTCATTTTTGCCATTTTTCCTGCTGTCTCTTTTCAGTATTTGCCAACCTCTTTTCTTTTTTTTTTTACGTCAATAGCACATTATAATTCTGCACCACTCGATACACTTTTGCATGAAGAACTTTCACCTGTGTATCTTGCCAGTGGAATGTCTTGTGATATTTCTCAGGAAGAAAAAGAAAACACGGATTCGAAATCCACCTTGGCTTGCAGAAAACTGAGCCCAGTCATCCGTACTTTTTAACCAGTCAAAGATACAATAATAATGACTTAGAAATTGTTTGTCATGATGGTGTGGAACAAAATGTGTGTATATATTTATATATAGAGAGAGAGATTCTTTTTTATTCTCTTTTCGTGTTCTCTAACAAACACTTTACCATTTTGCACACTCTCTCATTATCCTATCTAGTGAGGCTAGGGGTGTAGGTTGGGAAGCATGAGGGTTCGGGGCTTCAGAGTTAATTCCTCTGCTGTGTTACCGGAGCCAGACTTTTTCCTTGCATTGTTTCACTGTGGCCTACATAATAGCCAGTGTTCTGTTGAAAAGGATCCTGAGGGGCGACTCTAATAACCCAGATAGATAGTGCTGTTACATTTCTTTCTCAAGGCACTTTGTCTTTGCCTGCCAGCGCCCAGGTGCTTTACTCATAGTATTCACAGCACTTCCTCTGCCATGTAAATAGTATCTATCACTTGGAGGAGAGTTTGAAGCCGAGGTTGAGGGTAGCGGTGCCGGTTCAAGTCAAAAGAGAGTCGGACTTATGGCAGATTGCACATAAAGATCACACCTACGCGTTTTGTCAAACGTTAGCTGGTGTGATTATTCATGTTTTGCATTATGTTGTGTGAAAACGATTTTTAGAGCGTGCCCGCGCGTGTATGAGTGCTCTGAGATCAACTGTCTCGCTTGTTGTGAAATATTATATTGATAAAATATGGCTTGCTATTGTCAATGGGCGTACTCATGGCGGTGAAATGGACCGTGAAATGCATTAGGCTTGCGTCAGTTTCCAACTGGTCAGCCATTAAATCCTTTATTTTCTCAAGAAGGAAAACAGCTTACAAGAGATATCCAGTATCTGCTGCGGGACACCTGTTCGGTCAACTTGTCAGAGCACAACTGCAAACAAGGCAAAAACTAGCGTTTAAAGTCATTCTGTGATAGAAAACTTATGGTTTACACTGAAAATCCACAGTTTTCCAGCATCCGTGGAATCTGTCTTAATTATGACGTACATTTTTAAGCAGAAAATGCACATTGTTCTGCCTAAATCACGTTTCTTAATAATCAAAGCACGACACTAACCACACAGGACCACTTGATCCTGTATTTCAGCAGAGCCTGCCCTCGTACCACCTGATTATATGTGAACACCTGAGCATATAGTGTTGACCTGAGGTCACATGTGTAGTGGTGTGTAAGAAATATCCATCACATACATACATACATTCTGCAGTTTGAAAAATGGGGGCATTGTACTTGAACGCTACATTTTAAAGTCAGGGTCACATTCGGCACTGACTCTGCAGGTCTGCATATCGGACCCCTCCTTCTTTAACCAGGTGGATAGTTTATGTTTGGTGCTCTTACACACGCCACTGCATACTTAATCTAGATGATATACGACCATAAAGCAAAAGTACAACATCTTCTCAGCATGGAAAGTGATTGAGAAGCTGTATTATTGGAGTAAATGAGATGACTGGAAACAGATTTCTTTTATCAGGAGACAATCCTGTGATCCTGAGGAGAATTATTAAGATAAACGTTATCATTAAAATGTAATCGATGATAAATTGTAATCGCCAGAAAGGTGACAGATTTGCTTCTAAATCTGAAATTAATTCTTAGACTGCTGTTGTTTGATGGAGAACGAAGGAAAGATTCAGGAAGTGGTACTTTCATGTGTTAACTTCCTGTTCACTGGCACTATAGCACAGCTTTCACAGTATGACCAGAGATGAGATGGATTTCAGAATGAATGTCAGAGCAGTCTCGGGTGTACAATTACTACAAGACCACGGGGCCTCTGCTGCTTTGCACACGATAGAAGGTGACCTGATTAACCTGCAAATTGACATTACCCATTAACTCTCTGCATTTCCATGCCACCCAATATAATTCAGGGGTTAATTAAGCACTTAACACATGAAATTGAATGGAACAACCATGTGATAAAGTGTTGACCAGGAACTGAGACACATTTACTCATAAATAAAAAAACAGAGACGGTTGCGTGAGATCATATATCAAACTCCTGGTAGACCCCAAAAGAGAAAACGTGTTTGGGTTTCGTAAACACGTCTGAGTGTGTTTTGGAGGCATTGCACCACCATTACAGAACAGATAAAGGTTTCTTTTCTATAACTTCGGTGTGAGCAATGGTTGAAAATGATGAAACTCTGGGGGCTTTGTCTGGCCTGGCATGACAGATGACTCTGCGGTGAAAATAGGGCATTGTCCCACACTATCATTTATTATGAGTGTTGGCCAGGTTTGATGGAGGGAGCCAGGCAGTTGGGAGCGCGGATCATTCATCCAGAATGGGGCTGGACTTGGTAGTGATCTGCTCCTTTGCCAGCAGACGAGCTGCTCCTGCTAACCTGCCCTGAAGACTGCTCAGACGAGGAACGTGTGCGCTGACGTTTATTTGATTGGATTGTGAGACAGAGCAGTCATGCTGGACTTCACTGTGAAAAACAATAACTCTGATTCTTTCCAGAGAAATCTGCAATTCAAAACAAAAGGCTCTCAGGGGGCTGCATATGTGTTTTGCGTTTCACTGTCAGTTTCAGTGTAGAGTAGGTAGCTGTCACATCTCCTCGGTGCAGGAAAAGCTGTTGATTTTTGAATACACGCTCTTAGCTTGCAAAACCTTGAGCTAGCTCAGATTTTGGCTTCAGGAGTTAGGCTCACTGATCTGCTACTGGGATGTGTTAGCTGACTGATTGAGTGAAATAGGGCAAGGTGCTCTATCTCGGATGTCACTTGAGGGTACATTCTGCTAATGTATCCCGCTATCTTTTAACATATCGCAGAGGAAGAATGGTGCTCGGTTAAATGAATTGCACTGCTTATCATCAGTGAGTTTCCACAGATGACTCTGGCCACTTAGGCGCAAATATTAGCAGCTTTGGCTCACTCTAAACTTTCTCTACCAGAAAAACCATTGTAGGATGCCTTCATAGCTCATGCCATTATTACACAGCAAGGAGAGAAAGAAAAAAATAAATAATCTATTTTTTTAGGTTCGCAAAGCCATCTGCAGTGCACCTTAATATTTTATTAGGCTGCATGTTTAATGCACAATTCTCGAAATCTGAGCGTTTCTGTCAGTAAAACAATAACCCAGCCATTTGTGATTACATGGAGCCACTCTGCTACTGCTGCTGCTGCTGCTGGAACAATGCTGAAACTTTCGAAAGCCCTTTCAGATAACCTGCTGAGAGAGCACAAACTCCGGCAAGCCAGTGTAACTTCAGAGAGAACTTTGAATCTGGTTACAAACAAATAACCGGTAATGATGGATCAACCGAGCGAGGCAGCCAATTAACTATAATTAACGCAATCAAAGTACTCACAGAAAAATAGCTGTAATGGAGCGCAAGTTCGGCAGATTTACATGAAAGTCTATGATTGTGCACATGCGAGCATGCACAGCTATTAAACTGTGTGCATTTTTTATGCCAGTGTGTGTATGTGTGTTAGGTGGTGGGGTGTGGGGTGGGGGGGCATTTTGGGTTCTTCTCCCTTCCTCTTTTCATTAAATGCCTTTCTGTGCACACACACACACGCAGTCAACTGCAGTTCATTCACATGCATCTCCCTGGCAGATGAGCTTGTTTGCTTTAATTCAACAATAGTGCGGTGAGCGCTTTGTTTCTGGGTAGTGGTGATGGATAGCCACAGTGATGGACATTTATTAGCATGGCTTTTAGATAGGCCCATGAGTGCTGCACTTGACAGAAATAATCCTTCTCAATAGGAAAGATGCTGCCCTCTTTTTGCCAACATGATTGTGCTGCACTCAAACATCTCCCCAATCTGCACCGAGTACTGACAGTTTGGCTCGCGCGTATCTACTCCAACACACAAACAAACTGCCGCCGGATTGCACGAGGTCATGATGATTTTTCTCAAAAGGCTTTGGCGTCCACAACATTCCACTTCGATTGCAGTAGCGGTAATAGCAGTAATGACAATGTGATACATTTTGTCTTTATGTCAAACATAGAGCTGTTAATTAAAGCACATACTTTCACATGAAAACACCAAAGGGTGAAAGAAAAAAATGAAATAAATGCCTCTCTTTTTGACAACAATCTTTCAGTTTTTTGAGTTCTATAGGACTTTGGTGATAACCCTGCACACAGCCAATTAAGATTTTATGAGAATAACAAATGCAGATACAGATAAGTGTTGGATTATCTTGAAGGTTTGTTCTTATGAAAAAGTCGGCTTCAGTCGACTTTTATTTTAACACATCCGGAGTATGAGATTGATATTAAACATTAAATCAGCAAAAAATATATATATTCATCAGATGATCCTATTTTACATGTATTTCATTTAGAATGAAATGGCTCCACATTGCATATCTCCATTAATGTTCCTTAAATCTAAAAGAGACACAGTGTCATGTGAATGTCAGATAACAGCTTCATTTCATGCCTGGTCTGGAACGTCTCTCTTTTTAAATGTAATGTGATGTACTGTGGGTCACAAAATATGCATTTCATAGCTGTGAACATCATGGTTGAGTAACTGCCACATATCTGTTCATTAAAAAAAAAAAGCCCATCTGCTTCTTAACTGTCATCTCTGAGTGTTTTATGTTACATTGATCTTCACCCGTTTTCTCTGAAAAATCAAAAGACTGATGGAATCAATTCATCTAATAATCAGGGACGAGAAAACACAATAAACTTATTTCATTCTGTCATACGTTTAAAAGCAAATGAATGGCTAAAATTGTTATTTTATCTAAAAACGAGGAAAAACGATGTCTTCTAAACACTAAAATTCTCCTGGACCTGCAGTGCCACTCATCGACTAATTAGTCTTCTTCCGGACCTTCTTCACGCTTTGGCGCGTGAGAGCTCAGAGGAGAAGCATCCAGAAACAGCCGGGCAAGACTGCTGCTGGGCATGTGGGTAGGAACACGCTGAAGGCACAGTGTGTTAAAAAGTAATTATCTTCTCATATATAAAACCCAAAGTAGGAAAGTATGAGAAGAACCCAAAAAGAAGGAGAAGTTTAATATGGTGAAGCACCGTCTAAATGATTTTATTCTGAAAAGTTCCACCAGCTTTGTTCATATGAAGCCATGAAGTCCTGAAAAAAAGTGCAGACATGAAAGGTCAAAGTGCAATTCAAATTAATTTACCTTGACAAAAAGTAATTTAGACATTAGGATGATAAATGAGTGCTCACTGATTAAGGTAATTAGCTACATATGTTAATTTTCTGTTATCTTTGTGTTGGTTTTGGAACCAGTGATTCCCCAGAGTCTTGTTGCAGTGCTAGTGTAGTAGATGTACAAAAATGTTGTGTAACCAAAGGAGCTGCACAGCATTAGAATAGAAATATACTCTATTAAATTACACATTCCTTAGCCTTTGCAACCTTGAGTATTGGCCGAGGATTTCAACAGACTGCTAACAACACCATTAAGGAAGAAGGGTTATCCTTGGGGCCTCATACACCAGATTATTAAGGTGCTTCTAAAACTGCCATACCAATATTTTTTTTCCCCTTTCACATAACATTTTAAGGGGCCAATCAAACAATGCAGGATAATGATCATCTCTGGCTGTCAGGACATCTCTTCTTACACTGTATATTCACTCAAGGACCTTGTTTTTCCAATTTAGTGGTTTTAAATGAATGAAACTGCAAAAGTAAATATACATATTAACACAAAGGATGTTCTAGCTTTGATTGCGGATTACTACGAAGCTGCAACAGTGCGTCTAACATGCACTTTATCTAATAATGTGTGTGTTTTTTATGAGCTTTAACATGTGTGAAACTAGCAGGGAGAAAGAGACCATAAAGAAAGGAGACAGGCTGCAGGGCAGCTTCAGGAGCGATGGGAGTCCATTATAGAGCCTCTGCAGAGCTCTAACAGGTAACACTGCCAGCCATATGTCAGGTACTACTGAATCCACATTTTTGTCTGGATACCCTAATTATAAAATTTCTTCTGGCATAAGAGCCACATGCCATTGCCATGGCTATAGATGCAACACCATGGCAACTGTATGCTTAGTTGCCATAGAGGCTTAAAAAGCTCAAGTCCTGGAGGTGTATTGAATGACTGACATTTCAGCTTGATAAAAAAAAAGTCATATATATATACAATAGCCAGAAGCCTAATAAAGTATATATAAAACAAGCCTGCACACAGAGCTGCTGGATTTAAGCCCAATTTATTGGATTTTGTCATCTGCTGTGGATCAGGCGCAACCCTATCATTTTGAAACTCCATCCTTCCTGCCTGCTCAGAATGTTTGAGCACTGTGATTGATCGTACTTGATGGAGTGTGTGTTAAAAGCAGCCCTGCATAACCACTTGGATCCTTTAGCAAAGAGATCCGAGGACAGTTAACTTCACAATCACAGATGAAGGCAAGACAAGACGTATAAACAATATGCTGGTCCTTTGTCACGCAGTACATATTTTGTCTTTTCCGCTGTAATTCATTTTTACAGAGATATTTGCTGAATTACTTTTTTTCTGTTCACCAGGATGGATTACCATGAAATCAGATACAGATCTTCATGGTTGCAGGAAGATGAATCTCAGTGATTTAGGTGACCAGTGGTGTTGGGTAAAAATTTGGTATAAACATATCTGATCCAAAGAGGATGAATCTGAGTGATGAGTCATCATCTCACTTTTCATCTAGCAGCTTTTCAGCTTGCATAGTTATTTTTTATGCTGGCAGCCTCCTGCAGCTTGTTGCACTCTTCCTGGAAGTCTTGACCTTCTGTACTTATTCCTGGCTGAAGAATTATAGAACACTATTGCTAGTTAAGTAAATATTTTAGTTAAATAAATATTTACTATATTACCATTTTTTTATTGGACAAAGACAAGCAAAAGAAGCAAAAAATCACTTTGAAAACACCTCACTGCATGTTACACTGTATTATTGGGAAATTGTAGACAAAGTATGAAAGGTATATTCCCCATGCGTGAAACTCATTTTTAAATACTTTCATTATTTAATCTTTAGTATTATATTCTAGAAAATACATAGTATTATTTTTTTATTACTCTTACTATAGTATATTATGCATATCTCTGAAAAAGAGCTGTTAATTGGCTCAGAAACCAAGGCCTAACCCTGATTTAAAAAAGAATATTCGCAAAAAAAAGTTATACTCTGTGAAAAGAGATTATCATCTCTTAGAAATGCTAATCTGAAATTTGTACCACCAGTATTGATAATGTTTCACCTTAATTTTTCATTAATAGCTTTAATCTCCCTGTAAATTCAATCCTTGTCACACAACACCTAAAGCCTTTTATTTTAGATGTGATTTTATTTAATGCTAATGTATTTATTACCGGACATCGCAGGAGCTGATCTCTCCTCTCCACCATAAATGGTTTCTATGTGGCAAAGAAAGGAAAAAAGAAAAACTGCGCTCTAATTTCTTTGCTTTACATCCTGGCCAAGATGGTCAATAAAAGGAATTTGTATCTGTTAAGATGATGAATTTCAGAAGATCATCTGCAAGCTTAATCTAGCTTTCTTTCTACAAACATGTGCTCAGGGCAGTGAAAGCAGAGCCAGCGGCAGATTGTCTCGCACGCAAATCTCCCAGCAGTCTCCTCTCAAAGATCAGTAGTTTATCGACAAACAATCAGGAAAAAGCAGCTGGCTTCTGAGTTTAACAAAAATCAAGCCTTTCATAAAGAGACACAGTCACACCCATGAAATCGCTGTGGATTTCATTGGAATCAGAGGCAAGCGCGCTTACTGAAAAAATAGCCAACTGTGACCACAAGATGGCAGTAATGGATGCAAACAGGTGAGAAACTTTACAAAACACTTTTTGCTAGGCAAGTACTCCTTGCCTTGCTTGTCCTGATGAAACTCTTCGGTACATATAGTGCATTTCTTTCTGACAGTGCAGTCTATCTCTGCAGACTTAATTTCCTCATCAGAATTTAGAAGCAATAATGTTGCTTTTATCCCTCTGACTTTTTATAATAATAACATATTTCAAATGATTAGGTAGAGGATCAGTAGGGGGCCCATTGTCCCTCTACGAGGGACACTCCCACAAGGCTTAAATATGGGACTCTCCACCATTTGACCCTAGAACTGAAGAAGCTTCTCGGATGAGAGGTGAAATGTCTTCAAGCAACCTAAAGAAGTCCAGACGCCTTTTCCTTACAGCTCCTTAGACTACGATGACCTGGATGACTGAGAACCTTCACAGACATATTTCAAATACAAATAATAACATTTCAATTGTTTTTTGTTGGTCCTTGTAAGTATTAATTTGATAGGTTAGCTTAACTGCCATCAGTATTTTGTTCAAAGCCAATTATGAATTGCCAAGTGAACACATAGGGTTTGAATCGCTTATTCTCACTATCATGAATGAGCTCCATGAAGTGTGTGCACTGCAAGCGATGCACAGCAATACAGCTTGTCAGGATGATTAGTACAGACAACACAGCTACCACCGGTACTGCTGAATACACTCCATATGGACATCTGAAGGAGTTTAATGAGTGAGTAGTATAGACTCTGATGCTTTTATGCAAATTGTGCAAAAGGTCTGAAAGGACAAGTCCGAACATCAGCAACATCTGTAGGAAATTTGAAACATTGAATGGAAGCATCCAGCCGGTCCTGGCAAATGTGAGTGATAGATGATAACAAGCAATCATCACCAATTTGTAAGAGCATAAACCAACAGGTGCGTAAGTCTTGAAGAGCTTAATTATATTTCAAACCAATCAGTTTGGAGTTTCTTTTAACACATTAGGTGTTAAAACTAACGCCTGCTTTGTTTTGGGGTTGTTGTTTTTTTTGTTTCTGTGCATGCTGTAATTCTGTAGTAGCACAGTAATTTATTTAGATTTGGCAATGACTGTGGACTGCATTGATATTCGATAAGTGCGGAGTTTCTAACTGTCCTACTGAAAAGGATTAAGTTGCAGTAGTAGAAATGAACTAAACTATCCAATTCTGGGGACTGTAAAAATAAAAAGTTTATAATTTATAATAAAAAATAAATAATAATAATAAATAATAATAATTCATAACCTGAATTTTCAGCTAGTTCTTGCAAAGGGTGAATTTACGTTTGAATTTACATGTAGGTTTGCACTTCAATGAGTGAAATGTAAAACAATCATCATCAGTGGAATGCCACATGAGAAGAAATACAGCCACTGAAAATTTAAATTGGATTAAACTAGATTAAATTAAATTACATTAGATTAGATGCATTGCATAGAAGATAGCTACCGTGGTAAAAACCCATTCAGCTTTTAGGCAGCTGCCATGTTGCTTTTTTCAATGGATGAGAGAGTGTGATGTGCTAAGTTATAAGCAAATGCTTGTGAGTTGGTTTAGCAAGTTGTATAAGAAAACTGTATGAGTACTATACAAGACACAGACCTCTTTTATGTGCTAAATAATAGACCAAGAAAAATGATTTCATTTCACTCACCAATTTTGGAGGACAAATATCTTGGATTGTCTGTTCTTTTATTATTATATTATTTACATGTTATTCAGATGAAAATGCTTCCAGAGACACTAACAGTGTAAATACAGAATAGAGGTACAATTCAATGAGTTGGCACTTCATCATTGTCTTTATTTTTAACCTCAAAGGCTGCTACTTTAATGCAAAGTCAATGTAAAGACTTTATGGGTGAGAAATTCTGTAGTGCAGATGCCTGCTGTCAAGATTACAGAAGCAGCTGGAACACAGACATGCTCATACAGGCACAAATGGTCAAATTGCTGTGAATGACATCTCTCAGCCCGCTCTCACTCAGGCCTTTAACAGTATTCTTATAAAATATTTTACAGTTATATATTTATTTCAGTGCTATCAAGCTCTTCCAGCACAGTCTCTGGTCAACAGCACGTGTGTAATGTGGCTTTCTCTAAATCTCAAGGTACTTTCTAACTTTGTTTTAACCAAAATGTAATTAACCTTTGTAAGTGCAGGAGAAAGCCTGCATTTGATAAAGACCTGAAAAATACTCAAACAATATATTGCTTAAAAAAAAATCCCTTTCTTGTGTTGCTTGTTATAGAGGATGTAGTTAATTAATGATGTAGTTTATTTTCCACCTCTGATAAATAATTTCTTGCAGCTGGGCCCTATGTTTTTACGCAGTTCGCCATTACAACTTCACACCACGCTTTGAAGCCCCAGCCCACAGAGCTTGTTTAATCTTATTAATCTTATTTGGTGTTTGATATGAACAGATCGATGTAGCTGCCCTCATTGAGAAACAGTGCGTCTCAACATGTTCAAGAGCATCCTTATCTCACTCTGCCTCTCAGGCATGAAAACCCTCACTCGCAATCTGTGTTCACATGTTAACATATACACCTACACAGGTCTAAAACTTGGATGCTCACAATTCCTGAAAAGGAAGCAAAATTATCTCAGTGCCCAGGGTGCAGAGAGAGAGTGAGAGAGAGAGAGGGGGGAAGCATGCAGGGGAACAAACGCAATGCTTTCCTTATACAGTGTGCAGATAACCAAGCAGGCTTCAATCCGCGGCGCTCTGATAAGATTGCGGTGTGATTGCCTCCTATCAGTCACTGATGATCAGCTGTTTGGGCTGTCCAAGCAGACAAATCGCACATAATGGCTTCTCAAGCTGCTGGCTCCATCACAACCTCTCACATTTAGCAAACCAACTTGCTTTTTTATAGGCAATGAAATTACTCCTCTTGAATCGGTTATGTTGACTTGCTTTGCTAGCAAAGACACTTGCAGGTTTCTAATATGGCACTTACTCAGCTGTGCAGATTAATTTACATTTAGATTCCTGTAAAGAAACGCTGAATGGTGAAAAGTAAAGGGGCTTTTGTACGGCAAGAAGAGGCGCAGTTCCAACCTGGTTTCAATCAATAGTAATGCTAAAAGCGCATTCAACCATTGATCAAAACAAGTGCATTGTGAAACATAAATGAATACATGCACAACCACAAATTCACACAAAAAGTATTGAATTTCTTGGAGAAATCTCATCCAGAGGCACATTATCATTTGACCCAATTGGTCTGTTTTTTTGACCTACTTATTGGGTTGATCCTCCAGGGTTCAGCCTTTTTGCAGTTGTTAAGTGCATACAATGGCATACTCCTTTGATGTGCGAGTATCGATTGTAAAGATACAAGACTCTCACCTGACCTATAGCATATTGATTCCAGAAGGCTGTCTGCATTCTGTCTCACCTCTAACTTGATAAAACTGATCTTTCAATAAGCTTGTAAAATAAATCTGAAACTTAGAGATGCATACAGAAAACAATCAGTGGAAACATTAAACCCAGGACACGTCCAGAATGTTCAGACTCTTATTAGATTCTCATCTGTTATTTTCAGTATGGCATTACTCCTGCCGTTTCTCCACCCCCCTCCTCCCACCCTGCATTGCCATTCTTGACAGGGTTTACAGTGAAATGCTGGATTTATACCCATCTGTTCATTCAAAGGTCATTAGGTCGTTTCACATCAGCAGGTAATGGAGTTGACAGGGTTCATCTGAGCGCGGTGTTCTTACAGCCTGAAGGGCCCTGAGTGAGTCCACATTGTCTGCAATCAGCAACCAAAAACAACCTCACAGCTCGGTGGTTTGGTGATAAGCAGGATGACTGCTGGGCGAATTCTGCAATTCTTTATGCGCACCGGGACAAAGGGTGTCGGTGCGGTGCGGTGCCAGTGCGAGGTTTGCCACTGACAAAGTTCAGCATGTGCATCAGATCACAAATCTGTCTGCGGTAAAGCTTAATGTGACAAAATGATCCAATTCAGGAGGCAGAATTATGGCAGAAACAGGACACCGAGCAAGATCCTGGTGTGAGGAGGAATGCGTGCAAACTGGATTTGGATTGAATAGGATGGGTTTTATCATTTGAATATGAAGTATGCTCAAATATCGGTTTTATTATTATCTTTAAAAAAAATAAAGAAAGATTTAAGCAGACTGCCAGCACTTTCAAGTGTGTGGAGCACAGTGGGGAGTGGGCATTCAGGGTTCAAATTAGAACCTGATGAGAGATTATAATGATGCTGCTCCATGGTTCAGTCCACATCCAGAGGGGCCAAATATCCAATTAAAACAGTCTATCACTCCCCTCTCTCTTTCTCTCTTTTCCTCTCTCTCTCTTTCCCGTTCAGGAGGTAATTACTGGAAACCCGGCATGTAAATTCAATTCAAGATAATACCTCTGGAGGAATGGTTCCCAACAACCCCACCAAATGTCATTGCTGCTCTGTAATTGTCATTTTACTGGATTTAATCCATCATACTGGGCATTTGATATCACAAATACCACCTTTATCTTTATGCTCTGCCGTATGGCGAATCAGAGGCAGGATGGTATTTAATCACAGGTAATTCCAAATTTTGTTGAGCTCCATTAACTCAAACAGCGATTGTAATTTGATGCTAATTGCTTCTGCATCCACCGTTACTAGAGGAGTTCATGTAAATTGATGACATTAAAGGGTGTAGTATCAAAACAAGCCCGGATCTATGGCTGACAGGTGGGAAAGGGCAGCTGAGCTAAGCTGATTGGTGGTACAATAAGAGTGAGAGCTACTTTATTTCCTGACCTTTTGCGGCTTGCTTTCGTGCCCCTCTCTCCTCTGTCAGTATCACTGATCAGTTTCACAGCTGTGTACAGGCCAAGTCCCGCATCCAGTCCAAATGATCTCAGCGCACAATCTGTCTCTATAATATTCCCAACCCCACGCCCCTGCCTTTTCATCTCTGCGCTGAGATAATGCATTGGATGTGGCAGAGCAACCGAGCAATGGACACTTCCTTTCATGAATACTGTAGATTTTACTGTATGTGCTGTTGTGGCAGAATAGAGAAGGGCAGCTTTGTGCTCTCAGTATTTGTCGGGCTTATGATCACGGACAACTGTGTCACAGTGCAAAGGATGCACGTTTCAAGACTCATCTGAATCACGCCGCTTAGGTTACCTCTCATATTGTTTTATTTGCACGAATCTCCAAACGGTAATTGGTTTCAAGCATTCCTCATGAGCCACATTCGCATGTTATTTGCCCTCAGATTAATTATTCCATTCCCCTGGCTCACTATGTCCAAAAAGCCCCTCTGTTTAATTGAATGACCTGAAATAACCATACTCATTGGCAAGGTTAAGATCAGTTTAACCCGTGTTTTACATACTATAATTATGCTTGACATGGTTTTGTTTGATGATTAGTCTGCAGAACTGCACCGAAATTTAAAATGAAATTGCAAAGCCTTTCACTTTAATGATGCCTCGTGCCTTCAAGTTGGAAGTTATCTCCAAGCAGATTTACTTCAGAGGTGTAAGAAAAACCTGAGAAACCTGAAATGAAAAGAAAAAAAAGCGCAAGAGCAACGGAAAGCTGAAAGTCTGTTTTTCCCATCTGAAAGTGGCACAAAACCACCTGCTGAAAGTCAATTAACATAACCCTGACATAGACCAACACAACAGAGAGATACAAACAGCAAATTTAAATTCAGGAAACCTGCAGGCATTCAGATAAAGCTGGCAACAGAAGCTGCACAATTTACCTGCAAATAGAAAAAGTATGGATAAAGACATCCATGAAGACTTTTTTTTTTCTCTGAAATTTAGGTAAAGGAGAAGCTGATCTTTACACAAAATAATTTAAAATCTCACTTCCGCTAAGTAACTTCTGTACATTCTAGCAAAACTTTCTGGACATGTGATATTTTTGCTTGGTGGAGAAAGAAAAAGAAAAGAAACGTTTTGCAACCAGATATCTGGTTATGATATGAACATTCACTGTGTCCTGATATTAAATTATCCCAATATTTCTCTTAACATTTTACCCATGCATTTCTATTCCCTGTCTCTCCTACCCTATAGATCTCTCCTATAGAACATTTGTAATGGTGGCCCTGAATGGGCTCGTTCAGTGAAAGAGACAAGGCTTTTTGACTGTATCACCTATAAATGGCTAGGTGGACAGCAGAATAGGCTACCTTTCAAGTCTTGATTGCAGCTGCACAGCCCTCACCATGTTTTCATTGTGTGCAGCCACTGTTATAACATCAGAGTGCCATTAACAGGGAGTCTTTGTGTCCTTGAGAGGTCATTTCACCTCCACTAGAAATGGATTTTAGCATTTGCTACAGCCCACATTTGATTATAGGTACCAAACTGGCACTTGTTGGGCCCCAGAAACAACTGCTTTTATATGATTATCATTAATTAGGTGAATGTTGGCTTCACAGGTCTCTGATCTCTGACCAGAAAAATCGACCCATGTGCTGGCTAAATGATAGTTACGTCATGTTTTACACTTTTGACCCACCACCTTCAGACTATCTTGCCTTCGGAGATATTCATAACTCTGATGACTTCAGAGTGATCCCTCTGGGACGGATCATGTGATCTAACCACACTGGCTAATTGATTCATAGCCCGTAGGAGGCAAGGAAAAATGTAGGCATAGTAAAATGTCAGCTAACACTGGCCTTTAATGTAGCCATCCAAATGTACTTGGGGGCCTGTGTGTCTGTTTATTCTCTTTAAAGTGTGAGAATAAAGGATTTTGGATTTAAAAACCCCTCAAGGACTCGTGTCACAAACGCACACAAAAACACTCGCTAAACAAATTAAGATGTCCAGCAATACAGCTGCAACCAAAGAGGAATACTATTACAGGGCAGTGATGGCAATATCTTCTGGCTGGTCTTCTGTTCATGTAAGAAGGAGCTTTGCAGTCACTTTAAAAAGATCCCTTCACTTAAATGAGGCACATTCTACAAAGGTCACAAAATCATAGGAGCATGGCCTTGCGGGGCTGAGTTTCTTTACAATATTCACTTTGACAAGTGTTGCTGTCCCACGAGTAATGCTTCATGATAAAATAACTAAGCAGAATTGCTGTGTGCCTGACTGTCCTGTCCGGCAGGCTGTGTGAAAAGCCTGTATGTGGCATGTGCTCCCTGATGGGGCCAAGAGGGAAGGCTTTGAATTCACCATGAATTTATGTTCACACACATGCTCAGTGTCAGGAACAAAGCCAGGATCCTATTGCTGCTGCTGCTGCTGTTGCCGCCGCTCGTTGCCATGTTGTCGGAAAGCAGCTGATTGTTTGTTGCTGTTCTTCTCTGTTTCGTTTGATACTGTTAATCATGAATTCTTTATGGGATGGGGCTGTTAAAAGTACATGTGGTCACATACAGGCCAACATCACACCTCACCCTGAACCTGCAGACTGACTGAACCTGTGAAATCTGTAATGCCAGGGTGGTGTGAAATTCTTGAATCTCATCATGGTTTTCTCCGTCAGCAGCTCGAGCGATGGATAGAGTCTTTCTATTAATCCAACAGTTCAAAAACAAAGTCAGGAAAAAGTTAAGCTCATGACACGCTCATTGTCTAATGCAGGGATGTCAAACTCATTTTACTATCGGGTCACATACAGCCCGCTTTGACCTTAATCAAAAAAGAGCCATTTCTGTGAGTTTAAAGAAGTTTAACAATACATTTAATCCCTGAAATAGCTTATATAAGAAAAAGAAGTAAAATTTCAACAGTATGTATCAGTTTTTTCTACACAAAAAAGAAATGCTGCACTAGTAAATGAATAAAATCTGTCAGCGTGGCTCTTCTAAATAAACTGTAATGTTTAAAAGGTAAGATTGTAAAAACATGCAAAATTACAGAAAAATATGTATCCAAGTGCAAAATTTGTAGTGTGTTATGAATACAGAGTGTAGCTTGTGTATCCATAACATCCACAAAAAAACTTTATTAATTTAGCACAGCATGAATGACCATTTTATTAAAAATACTGCAAGAAGTACAAAATTCCTTCACATTTTCCAAAGCTGTCCAGTAGGCCAAATTAGGGCCTTTGCTAGGCTGATTTTGGCCCCCAGGCCTTATGTTTGACACCCCCGCTCTATATGTAGCTAATCCCTTTTGCTTACTCTCACTGTTTCACAAAACACTCTTATTAAAATTGTGGTAGCTTTCAAGGTTTTGTATTTTTGTATTTGTATTTGTAGACTTTTTAACCAAATATTTAAAAAAAGAGAGAGAAATTAACATATTCAAAGTCCTGAGAAATTTGAATGAGACCCGTGACAAGTAGGCATGTGGCTGCTAACTAAGGCTACGTTCACACTGCAGGTGAAAGTGCATCAAATCTGACTTTTTTGACCCTATGCGACCCATATCCGATCACGGTATGACAGTGTGAACAGCACAAATACGATATTTTCAAATCCGACCTAGGTCACTTTCATATGTGGTACTGAATCCGATACATATCTGATGTTTTAGAACGCAACTGCTGTTTGAACAGCCGTGTCGCATTAAATCCGTCTTCTACGACACAAGACAGACGCCAATTATCAGCGCCGGAGAAGACAGAAGACTTCCATAAATTGTGTGTGACGTCTTCTTTTACGCATGTGGGCCGCTTTGAGGGCCGTGAACTGTTCACACTACAGCGCGGTTGCTGTCACATTTTATTTATAGTGTGACTAGCCAGACAAAAAAATTGGATTTGATCAAAAAATCTGATTTAAGCATTAAGACCTGCAGTGTGAACGTAGCCTATGTGACTAACTTGTTTTGCGCATGTGGCAATCAAGGTGATAACGTAAAGTCAAGTGAATGAAGTCAAGTCACACAAGCCTAGAGACTGGGCTGCAATCATGTGGTCTCCCAAAGAAAACTATGTATTCTTCAATGGTTAACAAAAACCTCCTTGGAGTTACTTTGATCGCCCACTTATTACTGCGATTGCTCATAGTTTGTATGGTTCCATAGTTATATATAGTTTTTGAGAAGGAATCTTTCCTGAACTCAGACTGTTTCTCTTTCAGGTACTCTTCAGAAGGTGTACACATACACTCCAACACACTCTCTGTTCAAATCAAAAGCCTTTATTCTCCTGGCATCATCATGTTTAAGGTGTAAAACTCCAGCACGTCTTTGGCAGACAAACCAGTGAAGCTCCATCAGTAGGAGGAATCTTCAAAACCTGGACAGATGCAGGAGCCCAACAGCATATCGACACAAAGCCCACAGTTGTCGCCAAATTAAAATAAAAATTTTAAAAAGTAACATACAGCATACAGCAAAGAGAAATAAGGTTTATAAAAACTCTACCCTGGGAAGGTTTTTAAGATTCCTGATTCTGGTGGAGTTTGACTGGTGGAATATTCCATTCTGGAATTGCTGGAGAAATTGTGGAAATATAGATGCAAATCACTATCATATTTTCTGGGACTGTCATGTTATTAAAACTTACTGGAAGGGAATACATGCAGCAATACAAGAGACATTTGGAAGATATTTACCTTTGGAAAGTAAAACTCTATTTTTTGGACTTATGCCAGAAGGATGGACAAAGAACGATAAATACTTGTTTAATATTTTACTGGCAGCAGGCAAA
>VUQR01001954.1:25718-53523 GCA_015108515.1 Hemichromis elongatus | reverse complement strand
AAAATTTTTAATTTAAAATTTTTATTAAAATTTAAATTAAAAAAAAAAAAAAAAAAAAAAAGGAATATTCCATTCTTTTCCAAGGGGGGGAGCTTGCCTTTGGTGGAAGAGGTCTACTGGTGGCATGCCACTAAAAAGACTCATAAACCCTCTTTGACTCCATCATTAAAGCTTGTCTGCTGAAACATAGTGGAGGTTTGTAGGTTAAAAATGACCAAAGTTTTTGGAACAGCTGCAGTGCTGAGGTACAACTTTTACTTTGAAAGTCAACATTCTCCCTTTTTCCTTTGCATGGCACTTTTTCAAGTTTTACTTTCCCTCAGCTAGTTGTTGCTCACTGTTTAAAGACAAGTCGCCATCACAGCCAATCCAATTCGGCAGACAACTCTTAAGGATAGGACATCGCAAGTAATGAGTAATGTCTTCCTCGGGTTGTCTTTGGCAAGTAAGCTGTATCAGAACGCTAAGGTGGGGTTTAAACAGTACAACCTGAGATGCTAAAGTCAGGGTCTAATTAGCTCTAAATTAGATTATCTGAAGACAACCCAACTACAATTTTTAGATGGATTATGGCAGCTGGACAAGAGGATACTGTTTAAAAACAAGAGCGAGGGATGAAATTTAGGACTTCCAGACCCAGTGGAAGTGGCACTCTCGGTTGCCACGCTGGAAAACATTTTTTCAGCTTTCACTCTGCTCTGTGCACCTGCTGTAATGGAGAAATAGATAAAGCATTGTAATTAGATAAATTGCACAAACATTTTGAGAGGATTTTACAGCTTTATCAGTGTCAAATAAAGCATCAAGTTATTATGAAGGGAGAAAGCATTGCATCCTGGATTCTGAAGTAAAAAAACATACAATGAAGAGTGCAAGTGGCTTTTTTGTTCCCGTTTTTTATTGTAAACACACCCCTGATGCTTGGACATACAAAACCAGCTCACAAAGACACTTTAAATCGAATCGGAGGAGTATTCGGGGAGGGGGGGCTTTGATCGTTTGCCCCACTTTTGAACCAAACCTGAGGGGTATTGCTGATGTTATCCAGGTTTGAAATGCACTGTGTGGAAAAGGAAGGTGACTAAAGTGGTGGAAGAGCTGGGGAGCAGCAGCCGAGGAGGGTGGGGGGGTGGTGGTGGTGGGGGGAAGTGACCTGAACTTTAACAGGATGGAGCCAATTCCCTGAGGAGTAAACATTCAGTAAAAGCTGAGCAGCCCACATCTGTGGAGTAAATGGGCAGCAGAGTGGAGCATGTTCTCTCCTAACAGGGCCAAGGTGCACTACCAGGAGATCTGGACTTGTAATTCCAGTCCGCTGCTTGACTCGTCGTGAGGCATACTGGCATCTTTGTATGGCAAAAAAAAACAACCGCTCTGCTAAAGGTAGCCATTATCAGGATTAGAAAGGCTACTGTATCACTGTATTGAGATGAGAATGTAAAAAGTACTTGAGCTCTTGCAGGCAGGGCCAGTTATATTACCAAGAAGTAGTGAAATTGGACTGAAAAATTGTCAGATCCACTTAGTATCACTTGTGTGTTACAGCTAGAGGCTATTTACTGGTAAGTCATGCACTTGGCAATATATTTATAGTTTTCACTTCCTGATGTGTTTCAAATGTGCTCCACTGAAGCTACTCGATCCAGTGTTAAGCCCTTTCTCTTAGGTGTGTGCTGGGGAGCGGGCATATTGTCGGTGCTTATCTTACACATGTTGGAGTTATTGCCTCAGTGTTAATTCTTCTAAAGCGTGTGAATATAAAGCCATACACCTCTTGATAATTGCAATCCTCTCAGGGAAGCTAAGGGCAGCCATCTGTGAATGGATGAAGAAATAATGGCGTGGTTAAGAGCTGCTTGGGGGAACTAAACACATTTATTTGTGCAAAGTGCCACGTTCAGAAAACCACAAATGAGTCGGGGACCTTTCATATGTGTGTCTCTATTTGAAATTCCGGTGCCAAGGTGAAGCGAGGACTATTTATTGTGTTTATAAATAGAGGATCATCTCTTTGAGAGGGTTAAAGACAGTGAGGGAAACAAGGAGGGTTTGATGCCTTCTCTGTGTCATGATCAAACTGTCCACAGCCTCGGGATGAGGGATGCGGGGCTGTCTCGGTTTTGAAGGAGGGGAATTTCAACCTGTTTTCTACGTGACACTCTGACAGCGCCATCCCCACCTTATCTGTCCTCTTTGCCACCCCCCACCCCCCCACTCCACCCCCTTCATCTCCCTCCGCACACACACACACACAAACAAACACTTCCCCTTTTTTCCACACACCTTCCCCTTCCATCATCCCCTGTGATAAGCGCACCGAATTAAAATGATTTCTTTTTAATTACCATTCACATGAAGTGCAATGTGAAGCGCATGCATTATATATGTATGTTTTATTCCTCTCTGTGTGAAGATTAAACCGTTGTGGGCGAACCTTGCCTGGGGGCAAAATATACAAATGCAATTAAATTAATTTCAGTGGAGGAAAAAAAAATCCACCCTTTTTCTCAGAGTTTTTGGGAGAGAGAACAAACAAAGAAAAGGGGAAGGGAAGTGGGGTTAATTTTATTACAAATAATGAGCAGAAAAACTGTTTTTTACTCATTAAGAAGAACTTGTTTTATACCTTTATACCTGAAGGGGATATATGACAGCTGAGAATTGCTATACGTCAAATGCTCGTCAGCAGCATATGGAAACGTTTGAGCACCTTGATTCTCATTTCATTTTAAGACAGTATTAGCATGCAGGCCGTCCCTTGATTTCCTCTAAGGAATAACCCGATTGAGGTGCTTAACAAGAGTCAACTGTACTTCTTAGAGTGTATGCTGTGTATCGAGCTCATACTGTGTGTGTTGAATTTCTGTGGCTAAATTACATGTCCTTTATATCCTTAAAGCACAGATCAATAATTTGTCTTTTGCTGTCAAGAGACTGTCAGAAAACTAGATAAGAAAGCAGATGGAACAGAGACCAATTACAGCTGGCAGATCTTGTGTCTGTTGAGAGGTCAGTAAGCTCACCTACACACCTGCCACTCCAGGCCCACGCTACCTCGCCAGAGCTCAAGCTGCACATCAAAAGGTGCACTACTTGAACTTGAAAACTTGAATTGCCCATCCTCAACCCCGAGAGATATTTGTGTCTTTCAAAACCCGAGGGAAGCGAGTCAATCCACACATGGGCTCCTTGATGACCCGCGAGGCACAACACGAATTCGCCCTCCCCATCGCTATCATGCTCTGTTTAGAAAGCGGAGACAAAAAGATAACCTGATGTGTATGGATTTTCTTTTTAACAGTTGTAAGGGTGTCGAGGGTGGGGCTGTACAGGCTGCGCGAGGATTGGAGGGGTGGGGGAGCCCCACCAGACGGCGGTAATTGAAGATGACAGCGGGTTGAGCACAATGACTCTGTGGATAACAGCAATCATAACCGCCATAATAAACACAGCAGCACTTCACACTCACAAAGTTCTTAGGTAAACAAAATTACCCAGCTGACACCAACCACCTTGTTTCCCCATCCTCGTTGATTGTCTGAGCTTTTCACGGCTCCGGGCCCGTGAGCCTTTTGTGACGTGAAGGCTCCCAAAAGTTCAGTGCTGAAGGTGTTGCATGTTTTCCAACTGTTTATCTCCAAAGCCCTTTAGCTGTCAGCACCCCTCAGGTAATCCTCTGCTTGCTTATGTGTGTCTTGAGAGGTCCCATCGGACTAAGACCAGAGTTAATGACAAAAGTTTCAATGGCAATTTCAGTAAACATAATGAAAATCTGCTTTAGTTGAAAAAAAAAACAACTTGTTTTTCCAAGTCAGAGATGTTAGATAAATATAGCTCCTGTCTAAAGGCAGTATTAGATGTCAAAACAAGTGACATAAATTGCCATTTATTACAGACATTTAAAAATAAGGGAGACCAATTATATCCGCCATTTGTTTTAATGGTGCGCAGCTTCAAATGAATCCTGGGTAATTTTTACTTTTATTTCTTATTACAGCAAACCTTTTTTTTTCTTTTTTTTTACTATTATTATGTTTACGTCTTGTCACAGCATTACTAATCTTGCAGTTATAGGATTTTATATATGGTCTTAGTGGTTTGGGAATGTTTTATTTAATGAAGTTAGGTAGTATTGAAGCACATAAAGTTGTAAGCTTATCAAGCACAACCTCAGCCGGCATTAGAGATACCTAATCTGATTTTACATCAGGTTTCTAAACATTTTGGTTTGGTTACTTTTAAATTACTAAAATGTGAATAAAAATAATCATAAATAAATAAGTTATATTGGAAAATAGACTACTTATATAGGGCTTTGCTACTGTGTGCGAAAACTCAAAGCACTTTATACAACATGCCTCATTCACCCTTTCACACAAGCACTTTTTTTTTTTTTGGAGCACTTTTTTTCTATCTTTTCTACATATCAGAGAGAAACTGGGGGGTTCGGTATCTTGCACCGATATTTGCCATGCACACTGGAACAACCTAGGATCAGACCAGTGCATAGTTTACTCGATTAATGTCGGCTATAGCTCGGGTGGTAAAGCGAAAGAGCTCGCTAGGAGAGGCTCTTTGAACATCGCTAAGTGTTTTGCAGGTGGGACTTTGCAGAACCAGTTAAGTTAGACAGCGACTTTTTCATTTGGGACGTAGAGATTTCCATGTCTTAATAAATCAAACATAAAATTTGCTCATTCTAGGAGCATAAATAGCAGGTTCGATATGCAAACTGATCTGTTTGCAGTAATTATAGATTGTGCATCTTGGTGCACTCGATGCAAGCACCATCATATAAAAAGGAAACTTTTTAAGCAAAATTCATCCATGTGAACGAGTGTAAAAGACTCAGTCATGCCCTCCTCCCATTATGAACAGATATACGCACACTCCTCATAAAAAGATAACAATCTTCTTTCCTTATTTCCCTATTAATTAATTTCTGGTTTTGATGAAGTCAAAACCTAATTGCATGTGAGTCAGAGCAAACATCTGTCCTCATCATTTTCATTAAGTTCAAGCTGTCAGGCATGTAATCAGAAAATCATCTGCTGTCAGTCATATTCCATTACAGTCAGCTCGGTTTTAACCAAGATGTGGCTTTTTAAATGTTTGATGTTGATTTCTCTGTGTGAACAGACTGAACAGCTTCCTGACCTCCAGGACTGGTGTTGCAGTCCAATGGTGATGACAAGGAAAGCAAAAAAACACGATTAATATGATTTTGTGTTCAATCACATTGCAGGTCCAGCTTTTTCCCTTTTCGACAGACAAGCATTTGAATTGCTAATTATTTGTGAATATTACTGTCACCGGCAAAAGTGTTCAGCAGGAAACAAAGTTAGCCGCGTCGCAGCTTGGTGCTGATAGATGAAAGAGGTGGTGAAGTGTTATTATGGCTGGAGTGTACTCAAAGGAATGCAATGGATGGCCACTCTAGGGTCAACTCTGCTCGCACTGCCCTAGGGGGAGAAATCTCCAGCTGAAGTATCACCTGCTTTGATATTGGGATGGTTGTAGAGCTTCTGCCTTTTTTTTTTTCCCTTTACACACAGACCAACACAGACAACTGTGTGCAAAGATAGATGGGGGGGAACAAGGGGGCACATGAAATGATTATAATATATGTGTCTGGCTTGGACATATTGAAGTTGTAACATCAGTGCACACAAAAACAAACAGCGATGTTCAAGAAAAATTTGAGCGTCGTGCTGCTTAATTCACATAATTAAAGCAGTCAAATTTGCAGAGGAAGTAAAATTCTGAAGAAATGAGACAGTTTTTAAATTTTCAGACTCGGCTGAGGTGACTCCAGGCTATAAAGCAAGTAACCCCAGTTTAGTCTACTTACTTTTTTTCTTCTTTTTTTATTTATAAATCTCTGTGGTTGGCGACAGTCTTCCAACACCCAAACAGCCTCCCTCCAGTCCTTTCTGGCTCTCATTAGCCAGACCAGAGGTGTAGACAAATGGAGAGAAATGAAATGGATATGCTTTAAAGTCTCGGTAATGGGTTCATGCAATGCCGTGAACGCAGCTAATTAAGGTCAGGGGAGTTCTCATCGCAGGCAGTCCTACCGTTGTGTATGTTTTTATCAAGGGCTGGGCTGTCTTGCTTCAGTCTGGTGAAGCAAGGAAGAATAATTATTTCACTCTCACACTATTACCAAACTTCTCAAAATGTTGTTTTGGCTTTCCTGGGTTGGCTAAACATTAATGATGCATGATGAAATCACTTCATTGCCAACTATATAGTCTAAGGTAAGAGCAAGGCTATGGATTCCATTGTCCCCGGTTAACCTCATATGCTTATCTGTAACATGTGTAATGATGTTGTATCAATTAGTTCAACAAACAGCCCACTGGTCATTTAGGGAAAAGCTCCTATAAAATGCATAATGGTCCAGGTGATCATGCACACTAACAAGCATTAGTTCACACATCTATCATGCGTATTACTGCTTGCCTTAATGACAGATAGATGAGAACGTAAGACCTGGGAGATTGCTGCAGAGGCAATTAAAAATTTGGACTCGTCACAACTTTGCCATCCTTTAATAAATATTAGTTTGCAGTGAAAGTGAGAGGCTAACGTTAAAGCCGTAGTTCTGGAGATTTATTTCTTTTACTTGCCTTTAATAACTGAAAATGGGTGATGTAAATAAGTAATTGTGACAACACAATAAAGAAACATAAACTGCGCCTCTTAAAAGTTGCCATTAATGGCGGTGTTGTCTCCATATAAAAGGTAAGCAGTGAGTAAATCACCTGTGCATAATTTGTACATAAACTATAGTAATTGCATAGTCAAGCTAACACAGAAATTTCTAAGTACTTGGCTAGACTAAATGTTTTGGCTCCAGTCACAAATCCTCTCATTTGTGGAGCATTATTATCTGTTTTAATCGATATTTTAAAATTAATTTGGGTTCTGAATTTTTCCACAAAGGTAGCTTTTATTGTAGATCATCTTGTGATCACGTCATGCACGATCAGTGATTATATTTCTAGTTAAATGAAGCTAATTACTTTAAATGACAGCAGAAAACAGACTTCTGCAGGGCAGCTGTTGAGCAGGATAAAGCCTTTGTTTCATTGAACAGCTAAGCCCATTGACTTGTTACAAGCATTAAAAGCAGATAAAAACAATAGCTCATACAATAGTTTAACACAGCGCAGATTTTTTATTTTTGTAAATAAATATATATTTGTGTTACTTTTTTAGTTTTCAGTCTCTAGGTGATAAGCATCAGAGTGACTTATTTTCATGTTCACAATCAAGGATCGCATTACTGTCTAATCTCACGCTCTAAGGAGCAAAGCTAGATGAAGATCTGGGAGATTTTCACTCCCAGCCTGTTTCCAAATCAACCATTAACATCTCTGTGTTTGGTAATCCTTTGAATGTCATTCACTTCTGATTTTAATGCTAGGCTGTGCACGGAGGGACAGCGGCAGAAAAAGCTGTGCTTTGTGCAGTTCTTAGAGAAGTTGTAATGTGGAAAATACATTATCATCCGGGCAGTGTGGTAGCAGTTGTGCAGAAACTCACATGCTACATTTTCATGAAGGAAGTCTATGCAGCTTCACTAACTGAACAAATATAAAGCAGATTGTGTCTGAAGGAATCTGGCTTCCAGTGATGTTAAGACTGTGATTGTGTTGTTCTCTTAATGCATATAATACAAAATACAAAAATATAGCAGCTCCTTTTACTATTCCCATAAACCCTGAAAGACATTGGCACGTCTTTTCCTCTTACAGCTGAACGCCCAAACCAACAACAACTACAGTAAATACATCTTTTCACTGAATTATTAAAATCAGGAAAACATTTTCAAAAGTGGTTAAAATTTGCGGGAGGGGCTCAGAGTAGAGCCTCTGCTCCTTCACATCGAAAGGAGCCAGTTGAGGTGGTTCGGGCATCTGACAAGGATGCCCCGCGGGCACCTCCTGGGCGAGGTTTTCCGGGCATGTCCCTCCGGGAGGAGGTCCCGCGGCAGGCCCAGGACACGCTGGAGAGATTATATCTCTCGGCTGGCCTGGGAATGCCTTGGTGTTCCCCCCGGAAAAGCTGGAGGAGGTGGCTGGGGAGAGGGAGGTCTAGGCTTCTCTGCTTGCTGTTGCCCCTGCAACCCGGCCCCGGATAAGCGGAAGAAAAAGGATGGATGGATGGATGGATGGTTAAAATTTGTAAAACAAAATAATAATAATAATAATCATTCCTAATGGTGATCACCCTCTGAACAACTTACTGGGCAGGTGGTGGAGCACCTTCCCTAATTGGCTGGATAGAGCTCTAAAACATGGTGGAGGCTATGTCATGGTTTAGGGTTTATTTTAGCCAGTGTTGCTGGGGAGCTTCTCAAAAATTGATAGAACTAATAACACAGAAAATTGTTTAATTCACCATACAATACCATCTGGAAAGTCTATGATTGACAATAACTTCATTTTACATAGTGACAATAATTCCAAAGGCACTGCCAATGGAGTAACAATAGAAAACAGCACAATACAAACTCCATGAAAGCTTCATAAATAGTTCAGGCTACACAATGATGTAACTTAAGACTCAAACACATGACCCTGAAACCAGTTTTATTACAGAAACTAGAAAATTCAGAGTTAGAGTTAGCGAGTGGTTACCTGTTTATCTCTTTTACCCGGCAATGAAGGGAGTGAGCAGGCAGGCTGAGTAAGTTTGGAGAACGCGAGAGGATGAGCGGCGAAAAGTGGGCAAGCACTTGAGGAAGAGGTAGGCAATGTTAACGTTTTCTTCCAGGAGTTGATCGGCTTCATAGTTCAGTCAAGTGATTGCTGGCATTTATTTTGGCAGGCTTGCAGGTTCCAGAGACTAAGCCCCAGTCGCCTTTCGAACAGGGCATTTCACACCACAGGGGTGGCAACAACAATCTGGCAAAGAATGGAGGCTCAAGCGGGTCTTTAAATACTGCAAGAGAATGAGCAGATGGAAAACAGGTGTGACGGCTGAATCCCGAGAACCCAGAAGGGCTCCGCCCGCAGGCAGGATGAGGAGCAAAAGCCAGCCCAGCGCTCCACCTGGGAGAAGCGAGACAAAAGGCAAGATGGGAGAGGGAAAGAGAGCAGGAAGGACAGTGGAATCAAAGCAAGCCTGCCAGGACTATGACACAGGCTGTGTTGACCTGTAAAGATGGACACACCAAATACTGAATAAATACAAACTTCATTAGAAATCCACAAACCTTGTACCTCATATACTGCATTTCCATTTATGTTTGCACATTTCAATAAGATAAGATAAGATAAGAAGAACTTTATTTATCCCGAGGGAAATTCTTTTGTCATACACATGCTCATTGCAGTCAGAGAGACAGAGATATACAGAGATATACATACAATATAAGAAATAAGAATATATTTAAAAGAAATAAGAAATACAATATATACAATAAGAATATTAGTTTACAATAATATACAATAGGATAGGATAGGATTCAATAAATCACTGAATCCACTTAAACATTAAGAAATGATTGTCTCAAGGCTCCTGCACAGTACTGCACAGTTATGAAACTGTGAGCTATGTATTTATAACACTCATACGATACTCATTAAAAGTGTTTTTATGTGTCTGTTGTTTCCCACCTTTTGATCTCATTTTTTTTTCTTTAGCTCAAAAGAATCGTTAAGGAGATATTGCACAACCTTGTTTCAAACATCTTTGTGGGAGCACACTTTATTGAACAATCTGAAACAATTATGAAAAAAATGGTCTGTTTATTAGGATTAAGTCAATAATCCAAAATTTCAATGAAAGCACTAAATTTGTCCATATCAGGAAAGCTTCAATCTGAGTCTTAACATATCACAGCCAGGAAGAGAGTTAGATAATAACACATTGTCACATTGTTTTCCCAGTGTAATTTCATAAATTATTCTAATGCAAATAGATGACAACGCGAGGTAAAATAATCAATAATTCAGGGAAAACATGTGTGGTTAAGATTAACTGATTGTGAATCAATGCCAGGGTTTGACGATCACGTGGAGTTCAGCTTTGTCACACAGTTGTTCATGTTCGTAATATGAAATGATATAATAGGATTTTTAATAGGTTTGTGACTTGGGCTCTAACAGAACACACTGTGCTTTGAAGCCTCTGCGACAATAAAAAGATGAACAGACAGGGTGTAATCAGTGTGTAATATAATGCAGTGGTACCCAGCAGTTTAGATTAAATAGATGAAGGGACGCCGACAGACTCTGCAAAAACAAACTTTCTCTAAACAGTTCGGCAAAAATAGAAGAGATGAGGCAGCTGAGAGAATGGATAGATAAGAAAGATAGGGAATGAACAAAAACCTTCAGTAAATACAGTAATTTGTAATATGCATGTGTGTGTCTGCGTGTTTCTCGGTGCGTGTGCATCAATTTAAGTACATCTAGTCGAAAAAAATGGCAAACCACAAGTGAGAGGGTGTGAGAAGCAGCTGCAGCCACTGTGGAGTGCACAAGGGCAGTGGTGATTAAGCTATTGTAATAAATCATATAATGTCTAGATATGGATAAGTTTCAGTGTAACAGAAGTTGTTGTGCATAGTGTTTGCTGCCATATAAGAAAGGAAATAAAGGCCCAGTTCATGCAGTGTTATGACAGCCTCCTTCGAGTCCTCCCCCTCATCACGGTTCCAAGGTTACAGCTAACGAGACAGGCTGGAGTAAGAGCACACTGACATTTTAACTTGTGGAGAAAACTTTCAAAGTTCATTTGAAACTCTGAAGTTGCAATCTTCAACAACAATGCATATAGCAAAGTAGCCTGCATACATTATTATTTTAGTGGAGCCCAAACAGTTAAATTCATACATTTCCTGCACATTTTGATGCCCCAACGTCAGGGTTTTGTTAGCCGTTATGGAGGCAGAAGTTGCCACAAGACAAGATGTTAAAAAAACAGTAGCAAGTTGGCCCACAACACACAGACACACAGAACTGCTAATTACTTGTGAAGTAAAATGACTAATAAAACACTAGAATGTTCCCTAACAAAAGTCGGGCCCAAACTTCTTGGACTTTTTGCTGTACCACATAGCAAGCTATAATATTTTGTCAGATCGTCGCATTAAAAATTCTCCAAAAGGCTCCGACAGCACAAACGTGGGGGAAAGATCCATTTCAGTGACTCCAATTAGTGGAGGTGAAGCCTAGCTGATAGGTTCTAGTTTCCTGTTGGGACACCTGTGTACAAATGAATAAGTTTTTTATTTTTTATTTTACTTTAAATCACCCCATGTAGAGTTGTCATGAGGGGGGAAATTATCCACAGAGGCCAAATCAGTATTTTTGTACCAGGCTGTAAAAATGCATTATAATGGTGTAATTTGGGGCATTTTAAAAAGGAAGTCAAAGGGAACTGACTTGGTTTTGGAGCCAGTCTCAAGTGACCAGTTTTTGGTACCTTTGTGCTGGTTGCAATTTTCAGTCATGTGGATCGCTGCTTGGTTGTGCATGTCAACACCTTGTGGTGCTAAAATTTAACTAAGTATGTGAAAGTGTCATTAGTAATTTTTATGATAAAAGTTTTATAAAGTCCTCCGAGGTTCTTAGGTTGAGTTTTACATGTGAAATATAAAAGTATATATTTGTTGTACACAGAACCCCTAAACAGCCACATGTGAACATAAAAATGTGTTTTCTGTATGGAAGTAAAACTCAGCACACTCTGCAGCAGCATAATGACACTGTCTAGACAAATGCTTTTCATATTAAATATTATTATGTTATGCTATTCTATTAGTATTCTTGCTTAACCTCCTATCATGTCTCTAAATCTTCTAATTTAGAAGACGAAATTCCAATAGCATACTTTAATGCATGTTAATTTGACAAATACAATGCAAACTGTTGGTTGCAAGTCTGGTGGTTTGCAAGCAAAATCTATTATTGCCACCCAAAAGAAGAAAAAAGAATTATCACAAGCGGAGGTGCAGTAACACTGCACTGTGTCTGATATAATGATGCCACTTTTTTAAATTACATTTTGCTAATATTTGATCTGGTAAATAGACGATGTGGCCCATTTAATAAACAAAATGCATGAATCTGTGTTGGGTTATTGTGTTCACAAGCACGAAGATATGTTTCATGTTTTATATGTGTGTGTTTATTTAATATGCATACAGGGCTCCAATGTCCAAGTTTTTACATAATTTAATGCTGCTGGCTGTCACTGGGTGAAATCAGTTGCAAAGAAGGCGCAGCATCAAATCCTCCTGGTGATTGCATTGGTTTCTTAGCAGATTTTCACAGTTGACTGTAGTTTTTAATGTTTGTTTGCAAATACTCGCTAACTACTAGCCCAGCTGTTGTAAATCTTGAAAAAGTGCAACCCAAGTCAGAAATCGAGACGATCTCATTTACACCAGTAATGAACAGTATGTCATTTATTTGTTATTCTTTTAGCTAAAGGTTACACATAAAAAAAGCATTACCTTCTTATTCAGCATTAAACACTCTTGATCTGTGGTATAAAAAAAAAATACAATGTTTGTTCATGCATAATTTTTATATAAATATATGCATTTAGTATTTTACTATACACTGCATATCCTCTGCTTCACATTGCATTGAATATGTTCATCTTTTAATGCTCATGTTGCTTACAGAAAATAACGTGAAACCCAATAATACGAAGTTACAAATAAAGTTAAAATTAAATTAAATTTAAAAAATCCAGACAGTTCAACTTCAAAGTAAAAGTTGTGCCTTAAGCACTGCAGCCTACATGCTTTAAAATGTATGTCTTTTACTTTGAAGGCAAACCTTCTTTATATCTGGTTTGTGTCAAGCTTTTTATCATTTCTCTGCAGCTCAGAGAGTAGCTGGAGGAGAAATGGCAGCAATATGCTAGCAGCCAAAGCAATCACAAGGAGGTTTTTGCAAACTAGTTGTGGCATACATGTTTTTCTTTAACAACAGGTGGTTGCCAGGGAATCACTGCCTCTTTGACTGGGACTTTAACGGCACCATTCCTACAAACCGTCATAAACCTCCAGGAGCCGCACAGCTGTCAGGGATACACATTTTTTTCCTCACAACCATTGGTTGTCAGATGATTGCACGCCAGTCTTGAGGCATTTGTGACTAGAGCCTTATTTACTTGATGGCGGAGAAGTTCACGTCAGATGGTTAGTGGTCATGCAACTGCAAAACCTTAACATATGATAATGATGTTAAAAAGAAAAAAAAATCCTTTTAAAGGGGCTTGGACAGAGGCGGGAAGTACTGTACTTAAATAGAATTTTCAGGTATCTGTACTTTACTACTTGACTACTTTTTACTTTTACTCCCTACATTTCTAAACAAATATCTGTAGCTTCTACTTCTTACATTTTAAAAACAGGCTCGTTACGTTTGCTTAACACATTGGAGGGCAATTAATATTTCGTCACTGCAAGCCTCCAAACATCAAACCGATTTGAGTCAAAACAAGCAGTGCTGTTTGCGAATTATTCACCAGAGGATGTTGCATAAAAAGAGATGACCTGGCCAATGTCAGGGGTTAAAAGTGGGATGGTGTTTTTTGCTACAACCACAAGTTGCACTTCTTTAGCATCTAGCTAGCACTACTGAAGAGGAGTGAGCATAAAGGGAGTGCCTTTTTTTGTCAGGTAATTTCAAATGCAGATTTTTTCTCAAAAGGTCCAGCTGCTGTATTTCACAGGGAGAGAAAAGAAAGAGAGCTAGCTTTACCCATAGATAGAGAAAGATAAGAAAGACAGGAGCAGAGAGGAAGAGGGTTAGATTTAAAGGTAAGGACTGCTGTGTTGTGTGATAACGTGCATATATTTTTTTTATATATATATATATTTTGTGAACATGCTGCAAATCAAACTGATGGAGGCTAACTGTGTTATTTAAAGTCTGCATGAAAATCCTCTGCAGGTTAGTGCAAGATAAACAGGTTAGTTTGCTCTAATGTGATGGTTTTAAAGTAAAGAACAGTGTGTGACAGGTGCACAGTGGCTGTGATTTCATGGTCACGGTTAGGTTGTATCAAGTGTAGCAGAGATTCATATAAATTTTAGCTGATGATGCTCAGATACATTGACTGAATTCCACCTTCATACCATCTAGAAAACAGTATACTATCAGCCAGGACAACTCATGAAACATCTGATGACATCTGGTTGAATTCTGTTGTGTTGGTCCACAAAGAGCAGCAGTTGAATCCACTTCAACTCCCGACTGTACACATTTTCCTGTTTTGAGGCAAAGTCTCCCTCTACAATGTAAGCAACAGAAAATAAGATTTGTTTTCCTTCTTTTTGTTTTTTCTTCAGATTCAAGCTGAGTACAGATAGAATTTTAAAAAGTTCAACTAAAGTTTGTATTCCCATCTACTGATATTATTTTATCATTACGTTAATATAGCGCAAGGTTCAGTTAGCTTTGCAAAAAAATAGAAACATTCTCCAAAGAGCTACTTTTTTTACTTTGAGATTACAGAGCTTGTACTTTTTTACTTTTACTTGAGTAAAGAAGTTGAATCAGTACTTCAACTTTTACTGGAGTATTTTTTTTTTATGAATGAATGGATGAATGAAGCCTTTATTTGCACTTCAACTTATGCACAGAATATCTGTACTTTTGCCAACTCTGGGCCTGGTTAAGTTTTTGCATGGTCGTGGTCTAACAGACTAGTTTATTTACATTACACTGGGCGTTTATGAACCCCCTCAGTTCAGCCATAATCATGAAAATACTCTTCTCCATTTGAGGCTGTGACCTATAGACAGTGCTTACAGTGGCTTATAGTCCAAAATAGAGACGGATTTACATTTGCATTCTAGTTAAAATTACCTTTGGAGGAAAAACTTCACTTGACTTGCAGAATGTATAGTCACATAGTGTGCACAGCAATAATTAGAATATGTATAGGGATCAAACTTGGCTACAACAATATATGTAAATGTCCCATTTTTTTCATTAATAATTTTCTTTCTGTGTACAACCCATGCTTGTCAGTAGTATTGGCCATGAGACTTCCAACTGTGAGAAAAAATGTGGGCATGTTTAGGAACACCACTGTCACTGCTGAAAGGTATCTTACTAGGGGGTCTTTCTAATTAAACTGGTGCCCAAACCAAGGCTGTGGGAGTTTGGGCATCTGCTATGCAAAGTGGCTTGAATCCTCCAGCTCCCCGTCTGCAAAACTTTTCATCTGGCCTCCATCGAAGGAGGAGGTTTGGGAAAATGCCTTTATTTTTCATAATCCCCCCTCTCTCTCTTCTGCCTTATCCATATTTCATGAAGAGCTCTGGAGGTATGAAATTGTCTGAAACTAATCCACTACTGGATATTTAGTCCCAGATTAAAATCACTCGCTTCACTGCCTCATAATTCTGTTCCTATTGATTGCCTGGGTCCAAATATAAGTCAAGAATGTACAGAACAATTTTCCCGGGACTTTCTGAAATTCTATCAGCACGTCTTCTCTGCACAGAATTCATGCAAATGGTGCCATCCACAGTGAGCATTTGTCAGGCTTTTGCAACTCAGCACTGCTCTTAGTTTGTTTAGGTTCATAATTTAAACTTGTTCTAAGCCCCTATTACTCAAGAGTCACATCCGCACACCTACGCCACAGTTTAAAGAGAATTCAAGCAAACCTGACTACAAACATGAATAATCCCTAATGATCAAATTAGACACCGGGAAAGACTTGAACTTTTAAAGTTGGAAAGGGATTGTAGGAGGCTATTGTGATATGTCAGTGACACTCAGGAGGAGATCAAACTGTCGTTGCCTAAAGTAAAAGTGTAGGTCTTTTCCCACCGGGCTGTAAAAGAGCCCTATCTGTCAAGAACATAAAAAAATCCAAGGGGCCTCAGATCTTACACTAATTAAATCTACCATAAATAGGCATATAGGGTTTATTTTCGTAATGTGACATATTGTTTTTTCGAAGACACATTTTCTCCTCTGAAAGAATGTCACTGCTTTTTTTTTTTAGAAACAATCATATCAGGCAGGAAATTCTGTACAAGATGATAACATCGCCGCACGGTAATATCAGCACTAACAAAGTCTTCAACAAAGTCTTCAATATAGAGAAAAGACTAATGTAACCACTTTCTGGTTGGCTGGTAAGTTGCTGCTTGTCTGTCTGGAACCTAAAGTTCCCCAGGATCTTAACCCTGGTGTTCACAACAACTTTCTGAGGTATCTCCGATTAGAATTTGGAGGCACAGACTATCCCGACTGATCAGCTGTTCCTCTGAGTTTACACTGTCAGAAATTGCATCTTGCAACATGCTACCATGCCTTACAGGCATCTTTGCACAGCCTGTAACCTCCTGTGTCTCCAGTTATTGGGGCATGCTCTTGTACCGCCTTGGTCAAAAGCATCCCTGCAGTTTTTAAGCCACTGGTAGAATTCCTTCATGTCACCTACTTACATTATTGGAAGTAGCGTACCATTTTGGACTTGGCCTTGTATGATATTTCCTCTTCTTCCTGATCATCATCTGTCTTTACCTATCTGAAGTACTCTTGAACAGTTCACTCTTATGTTGGATGTTGTATATGTATTCATAGATAGTCACAATTTCATCTTGAATCATGGCTTTGACACTCAAACTGTTCACCTCCCTCTTTTCATTGCTCATAGAGTTTCAGGGTGCAGAATTTGTATCTGTGTCTATTCTTTGTGATAAGTTGGCTGAAGGGGTCAGGCCTACATAAAACACCAACAGGGATAGTCCATCACCTTGGTAAATGCTGCATTTGATGGTGACATGTGCAGTGACCTTGACACTGGCCTCCTGTGTTGCTTTCCACAGCCACAGCTCCTCGTGAAGTCGTTGCACCGTTAACCTTGTATAATTCCTAGTATAGTATCAGTGACTCAGTGCCCCACACAAGTATCCTTATATGGCACGCTGAGTCATGCGCTTTCTTGAAGATAATCCAGGCTGTGCTCAGGTTGGACTGACTAGTCTTACAGTATGCGGCACTGATTTCATCCACAAGAAGCTCCTATTTTGGCCCTCTGGGTTTTCTCTGCAGTGTTGTTCTGAGCTTGATCGATGTCAATATTGTCCTGTCAACCTCAGAAGGGTCTCTTCTCCCCTTTACCTATGGCATGAGTCATAAGTGATGTTTACTTATTTAGACTGGTTGCTTGTCTCCTATCCTTGTTGCAGTCCTGCCCATGTCCAGTCCTACCAGTTTGACTTGTCTTGAGTTTGATGGTTCTCCTGCACTTTAGCCACCTAAGTTCCATATTTTTTCCTGCTTTCAGATTAATTATATTGTGTTGGCTCACTTGTTGAACCGCAACACTTTTTCTTGCTGTCTTCATGTTCTGGGTTTGTAAAATGTGAGGGTGCATTAGAGATAATGAATTATTCCTCTCTTATGGTGTGAAACTTGCAAGGTAGCGATGTCGAGACAACTAGAGTCTAGTCTAGTCTGCTGACATGTTAGACAGAGGTATTCGTGTAAAAACTGAATGGTTTCATGATGTTTAAGCCAAGCAGGCTAAAGAAAAACAGGAAGACGTACTCAAAGCTGACATGATTTGGGCCCTGTCACATTTGTGTTGCTGCTGTTTTCTTGCGAGGTACTCTCCAGCACACCATTCATGAGACTCAATTGTCAGAAAGCTAAAGATGGAGATGTGTTGATGCATGCCTGCCAGAAAATTACAGTCCAACTATTCAGTGCCAAAAGCCACACGGGCACGACAGGTGAAAACTGAATGAAATGCCAGGAAAAAGAGATGACGAGGGAGTAATAACTGTGACAAGTTTGAAATGAAACCAAATTCAACAGAACAAGCCTGATGGGAACCGAAAGCAGCGTAATCTATAAAAACTGCGCTAATAAAAATTAATTAGAATTGCAACTAAACGTTTAGAATAAAATATAGGCTAGAAGAAGATAAACACTCAATTACATTAAACCACAGTAACAGTCGTTGTTGTTGTTGTACAAGCCAGTGTTGAAATTCTGCAACAACCACTAGCTTATCTTTGTCTACATGGGGGGAAAAAAGTGAAGCAATTTTTATGTGCACTTGATTAATTATGGAAATTAGTATTTGTTTGCTTTCCTCGACTCTTTGGTGCAATATTCTGGCTGCGGACTGATTTTCATCAGGCACCAGCTAGAGTATCATGTCTGGTGTAATACAAGCCCTCTTGTCTCCAAAGATTTTTCATAGTATGAAGAGTTTGGCAAGTAAACAAAGGAACAGGTGGCTGGCTGCAAAGAGGCAGAGGAATAATACCACATCCAGAGTACATGAATTCATGTGTGTTGGTTGTTCTGAGCTCCCAAGCTCTTAAATCTCTTACTGTGAGCATGGGTCTAATAACCATGTTTAGCTGTCTCGTCAACTTCAAAAACATCTGAAAGCTTTGACAGAGATGCTGTTGCAGTGATCATTGTTCTCTTTTTCTTTTTTTTCTCTTCACTCAAAAACTGTAGAGCTACTTTATTTCATCAGAGCAGAGCAAAAAGAACGATTTGACATTTTTAGGCAGAATTTTGTTTTGCACTCTTTGGGTTATATGACAAGACCGTTGCTACATAAAGGTAACTTATAAAGCTGAGACTAGAGCATAAAACAGTTTAACAACTTGCACAGCGTTGTAATGTGTATGTAAAAACAACACCAACTCTCACGTTGCAGGACTCAACATAGTCTGTTTGTTGCACAATGAAAACTTTTACATTTTGAGCACACCTGTTTTTGAGTCAAACAAATTAGAAGTGCCTAAGAAAGAATGAAAGAAGTAAATAAAAAAATATATACAGTATATGCAATTTCGTCATGTATAATACACAAGCTATTCATTCTATGGTTACCTCTTTATCAATTATAAGTCAAGTGTAAGGCTGATGGATGATGTCTAACTATGTTTATTAAGATATAATTAAGTGACACATTAATTGTAAATGGGCGTTACAGTGGTCTCTGGCTATAACGCGGTTCACCTTTCGCTGTTTCACAGATTTTTTTGTTTTGTCTTGTTAACAACGCATTGTGTTCTGCATCCTGATTGGCTGTAGACCAGTGTCCATCAATCTTGTGCCGTGTGTCCCGAACAGTACAGAATGCATTCAGTTTGTCAAATTTATATAAATATTCGATCGCTAGCAGTGTGACTATGAAGTGCTGTACTGTATGTTTGTAAGTTGTCCCCCCAACAAACACAACGATGTCAGCGAAACGTTTTGCACCATCAAAGACACCACGGGTGGTTTCTTTCTATAATAATGGACTTTTCTTTTTCTATGAAGGTTTGAACTTTGAGAAAAGTGTATAAAGCGTGTAGTGAGGGGTTTTACAGCCTTAAAACATTTATATTAATTGGAAAAATTAAGTTGGCTACTTCGCAGATTTCAACTATCGCGGGTTATTTTTAGATCATAACTCTGCGATAAACAAGGGACCACCGTATTGTCTCTTTACTGTCGTAATGTCCTTCAAACGTTGCAGATTTCATGGTGCAATAAAAGTTTGGTGCCTCTCTACATTTTTTGGTTAGGATATATGTGTATTCTTGTGTTTTTAATCGGGGAAGAACTTTAGCCATATTGGCATTTTCAGATGATATTGTTGACTTTCCTTATTGGTTGTTCTGCCACGTTGTCCCAGACTTGGATATCTCTAGTAGTACATGATAAATTGTTATTTATATTTGTTTTTTCTAATAATAATATTTTTATTTAGTTATGGTCTTATTTTCATCAAAAACAGAAAGATCGTTGTTGAAAATTGTTGGTGAGCAAAATTAGCACTGGCCATCACCTCCTGTTTTGCAACCAGATGTAATGATTGATGGGAAGATCTGACCATGAAACCTTGCAGTGCTTGGCTGACAACTTGCCAATCACAAGTTGTTATCCCCTAAGCATACCTTGTATAATTCTCCTTTCTGACTCCTAGAATGACCACAGTTTGCTAAATAGACCCTTTATTCAGTATTGCTCAAAATGAATGACTTAGCAAGTAAACATTTTCCAAGGTCATAGCTGAGGGCGATTTTCTCATTAACTTCTACTGGACCAAAGATTTTTTCAACCACTCTTCTTACCCCCTGGTGGCCATTAAAAAGAATGCAAGTAAGGTACTTCCACATTAGCTTCACTTAAGCTACATTTATTTATCCTGCTGTAAATGGACTGAACCTAAACAACTATGAAATCAACTAGTTATTATTTTAAAAATGCATATAATAGAATTTGAAAAAGAACTGATAAAACAAAAGTTGTTTTTAATTATTAATTATTAATTTTTCAGTTGACAGATATGCAGTTCCTTTGTGATTCACCAGGGGGATCTGTAGCACCTTCTTCACTACTATTTTCCATTCCAGTCCTTCCATTACATTTTAGGATCACCTCTATATAAATAATATAAAAAATGACTGACCCTGGCTAAATGACCTTCAAATGTAGAATGAGTATTTTCCTTTGTCTCTAACATAAACAGACCTTCTCCTGGTGCTAAAATGATATGTAGTGATCACATACGTGTGAAGAGAAAGTAGGCTGTGTTTACATTTTGTAAGTGTGCCATAAATTCCAATTAGAGTGTAGAGATATTAAACGATGTTCTTAGATACACTGATGCGCTGCTACACTTCCAGTGACTCTCAGTCACAAGGCACCCATTTACTGCAGGTACTTAATCTGACTCTGAGTGTGGCGCTTGTGTAACGATGATACTTAAGCAACACAATAACATTAAATCAAGGCAGAATCATTACTTGCTTTCCACATTGGGTCAAGTTTGTGGGTCAACCCTTTATATAACTCGTAACAAAACCAACAGAGCCAAAAATTCATCTTGTTTGTTGGCAAAGTCACTTGACTTTATTCTTATTCAGTGAAAATATAAAGCAGAGCAGACCTGATTAGCATAAGATGCATTACAGAGTGTTTTCTCAGCTGTGCTACTCACCCAGGAGTGACCAGAACCACCAGTAAAAACCAGAAGCTCCAAACTGCTGCAACACACACACATTGAAGTCAGATTAACAGCAAAGTCCCATGAGTATGTGTACAGCAATATAACTTGGTGTGAAAAATGTCTTAACTATGTCCCAGTAAGCTGGTGCATAGCATGCTGTAAGCTGTAGCCCTTCAATCCTCACACATCTGGATCTCTTAGCCACTGTTAGGCATCACTTAGACATCTCCAGCCTCTATGTTTTCCTTTAAAATCTGCTTGACAGTTACTTCAATGATAGTTTTAAATAATATATGCTCGTTTTTTTTTTTCTTTTAATGACAGCCGAGTTAAAATCTGTCATTGCACGATCAGAAAGCACATACATGTTCAGCAGCTGTCTATGTTTGTATGTGCTTTCATTTGTTGTGACAAAAATGTCTCTGGAAACAAATAAAGCATAAACAATGCGTGCAATTTGTATATGCCGTCTCCTTGTTAGTTATTTTTGCCTGAGGACTATGTGAATTTGGCTTTCTGACAGATTTATTTATTTCCTACATGATTTTAATGCTGCTATTTTTGCTATGTGTGTCAGCACGAGTAAGAGGGACTCCCCTGATGAAAGGAGATTAAAAATGTAAATATGAACCACTTTACATACTCCATATATGCTGTAAGATAAGCTGCTTCAGTTACTTTATGGCTGATTTTGGATGTATTTATAACTATAACCCGAAGAAACACAATATAAAGTGTCAAAACATTTTAGAGTGTTGCTATGGAGTAATCAACTTGAGAGGATAAATTTGCAGTTTTCAGTTTGTGTTCTCTTGTGTGTGCTGGCTCCTTTACATGTGTATTGGACGGTACTTCTACTGAACTCGAGCTATGTAAAGCTCAGCAGTTTGGCAATTATGACACATTGAGCCCAATTCATTTTCAGGGCTTCAAAAGAGAATGGAAGGGGGAAAAGCCAGGCATAACAACAACCGGACTAGATGAGACAGATGACATCAGGGATGGACTGGAAATGAAAATTGGCCGTGCTTTTTATTATATTTGTAGTGCAGCTGCAGTGTATTATAAAAGTAGAAACATTCGACAGTCAGAAATGTGCAGTCAGAGTTACATTTAATGTTTGACAGACCATGGAAAAGATATGAATTTCCATGAACCAGAAATGGATAAAAGGCCTGTTATTACTGAGTTTCCGAGGCTCATATCTTTGCTCAAGCTTATTAAAACACAATTTTGAGGTATGAATCCTCAAAATGAAGGGCTTGGATGAATATTTGTCGTCCAAATAAACATGTCTCAACAAGCCACCTGCTCTCAGAGTCCTGCAATTTTCAAGTATTAACCAAGAGCTGAGGCTAGGACAGCTAGTACAGTGTCAGAGATTAGGCTAAGACATGTGGCCACTTTATTAGGTACACTTGTTTAATGCAAATGCAACTGAGTACATGCAAGTTTGTTGAGAATAATCTGAAAAACAGAAAACATCCAGTGAGCAGCAGTTCGCTGGGTGAAAATGTTGTCATAGGTCAGAGGAGAGTGACCCGATGTGCTAATAGGAAGGTAACAGTGAGTCAGATTGCTACTTGTTACAATCAAGTTACAGAGTAGAGCATCTCTAAATGTAAAACATGTGAAGCCTTGAAGCTAATGGACCAGCTTAAGACCAACTGGGTTCCTCTGCTGTCAGCTAGGAACAGGAAGTGCGACTAATTCACACAAGCTCAATGAAATTGGACAAAAGAAGACTGTAATAATGTTGCCTGATTTGATGAGTCTTGGTGCAACGTTTGGACCGTAGGGTAGGATTTAGTTGTAAAACTACATGAAAGCATATTGATGTATCCTGCTTTGTGTCAGTGGTTTACTGTTCATCGTGTAAGAGATATTTTCTTGGCAAACTTTGAGCCCCTTTGTACCAACAGAGCATCGCTTATTACACATGAGCATGATAATGAGTTCAATGAAGATCTCAATCCAACAGAGCTCCTTTTGGATGCGGTGAAACAGGAGATTCACATGTGCAGCTGTCAGATGTGCAACCAACAGATCTGCAATCGTGTGACGCTGTCATGTCAATATAGACCAAAAATCCCCAAGGAGTTTTTCAAGCACTTTGCGATGGAAAAATGGAGTCCAACTCGGTAGACCCAAGGATAGATCCATGGAAAATATCTTAATTCATCATCATGTACTGCTTATCAATAGACATTTTTCACTGCATCCATTTTGACTTGTCGCAGCAGGAAAAACACAGTTGGGGGTAATTATTGCTTAGTTTCAGTGAGTGTCCCAGTAAGCCAGCACAGCGGAGAAGCGTGTCCAAAAACACGACCACCATAAATTTAATATAAGCACTGTTTAGTACACACTAAGCTGCATTCTTTACCACAAACTGTGGGCAGCTCCACAAAGTTAACAAAACAACAAATCCTATGAAATAAAGTAAACATATCATGCTTTTATTATATGACATTACAATGTTTTTCTTTTCTCATTAGAACTTTTTTTTTATTCCAAAGAAAGAACTTTGCTCTTCGGCCTTTCTAAACTCATTATGTTCTTTTAATTTGTTCCATTTACACAAGGGCATAAACTCCTATTTTTAGTTGCTTGCTGTGACTTCAATAAAAACACAGCAATCTGAATTTATTTGCAAACTAATTAAGAGAATATTTAGTCAAACTAAAGAATGTTGGCTGAAAGACATCTATCTATGATCTCTGTATAATCCCGTCATCTAAGGATTGCTGCTACTCCTAAAATTTCAATTTTAACACAGTTGTATTTTATTTTATTTTATTTTGTGTAGGGGGATGATTTTTGCTTCTCTTTGCTTGCTACCAGGCGTGTTTGGAATATAAAATGATGCAATCAGAATGTTCTAGAACACAAAATGTGCACTTACCCTCAGGTAATTCAGCAAATCTCTGAAATTGCCTACACTTTATCTAATTTGTGCTATAATTAACAGGTTGGAATCAGATTTATTGCCCCGTTATTTAATAACCATGAAAATCCAAAACTGTGGCTGCACAGTGTCATTGGAGATGTTCTCCCGTGTCGTGTTTGGATACAGAGTGGGCGCTTTCAGTAACCAGTTTGCAATCTAGTAACTCGCCGACTGCTGTCCACTGTTTTTGTTCAAAGACGGCATTCTAGGTGAGAAATAGCAGAAGTAAAGCAGCCTGGGGCGTGTCTAACAAATTTGCGACAACATTTAGCAAAACCTCAAATCCTGGCAGCAAATGCTGATTCACAGGCTGATTCACGAATGATTGTTGCTCACAGTTTGCTGAAGTTCTCGCATGAGTCATTTTTTTTTTTAATGGCTGTGAAATGTCAAAATTAAAACAAGAGATGTTAATCTAATGTCGCAAACCACGTTAAGATGGACTCCTCTCCTGCTTGCCTTCATCAGAAGAGGTTTGCATCCTACACATCAGCAAAGCTAAATGAGCTGTAGTTGTTTATGATGAACATCCATGTAAATCTTGCGTGTCTTTAAGTAAACTGCAGCTCTGAGCAGTTGCAAACCTTAGTTAGGTGACACAGGCTATCAGTCACACTCAAACTCCATCGCTCAGTCAAGTAATGTTTAAATTAAGCTGCTGTGTGATGTATGACAGATGCTAAAACAGAACTATCCTATTATGCACACTGTGCAGCTTTGCTATTCCTAGCTGGTTTGGGGGGGGGGATAATGCAGGATGTCACAGCTCACGTCCCGAAGGGGAAAATTAGTTTTTCTTGTGAAATATCACACACTAAGCTGAAAAGATCAAGCATCTGACCAGCTTTGTCATCAGGTTCGACATCCCAGCATTATGATGTTATTTATTGTAAAGCTGCCACACTGGTGATGAGTAAAACAAATCCTTCATTGCGAGACGTCACGTTGAATTCCAAAAAGCGGTTTACCGCCGGGAACTTTCAGCGAGGTGAGCGTAACAACCAGCTGATGGATGCCTGCCTTTCCAGATGGCATGAAAAAGCTAACCTGAGTTTGTCCTAATGGCACCATGCTCTGATGAATACACATCCAGTAATAGAATGTGTGTGTGGGCATGTGTTTGTGCCTCTGTGAGCTCACATGGCTCATAAGAAATCCTCCATAGGGATAGGTTCCAGCAGATTGGCCTGCCGTTAGGGAAAGCACCGCCACATCCAACAATTTAGTACTGAGCCTCGATTTCCTCTCAGGGCTCGCAATGGTGTTTGTTTTTCCTAAACACTGTTTACTTTCTGGGGTATGTGTGCACATTTGTGTTTATATTAGTTTTCCATAGATCTGACACTAAAATTGGATGCCTAGCAGTAATAAAAATTAAATCCCCGTTGACTGTCATGCCATGAAAAATAGATTATCCTCACAGAGGCTAACTGACAAAGTTTGTTTCAGGTCTTTTTATTTCAGGTGATGTTTGCAGTGACTCATCTCTGTGTCTACTATAAGCATTGCAAATGCCAAGACCAATCCTTCAACGTAATTTACTATACTATACTGCAGCTGATACATTTAACCTCACACCAAAGTGGAATGATAATGCAGTGATGTGCAAGTCTTACTGAATTGAGAAAGACAAGACGTCACATGTTGAGACTGAGAATTATTTTTAATGCATGCCGATTTTAAAACCTGTAACCTCTGCGACAAGAGCATCTGCACCATCTTGCAGGACCACTTCTTTTAGCAAGTCTGTAAAAGCTGAGGAGAGGTGGTCCAGGAGATTTTTTTTTCTGGGTTTAGAATTTCAAGACTTTCAGAGTCTCCTCTGACATGTTTTTGTTTCTTAGACTGCCACGTGGTCAGAAGGTGGCAGGGACAGGACGGGACTGCAGGCAGGCTAGTTGTCCTGTGGGGTCTTTTGCTACAGAGCAATGCTGTTGGAATATGTGCAGAATGTAGTTTGGCATTGTCTTGCTTAAATTTTAAAACACCTGTGCTGGAAAAAAGCTTTTGTATATGCTTGTATATATTATTCAGCATTAACAGTGCCTTCACAGATGTTACCTATGCCATATACACTAACCAACCTCCATGGCAACATTGATGCAAGCCATTAAACTGTAAAAAGCCTCCCTTTTTTATAAAAGATTTATTATTGATTTCCATGAAGAATTTCAGATTGATTGCTCGGTCCACAGCACAGTTTTCCACTTTGCCATTTTTTAATTTTATTTTTTGCATTTTAGTTTTGATTTCTTTACTTGGTTGTGGGAATTTATGGGTGCAGCAAAAAGCTGTCTATACTGGCAATGGGTTTTGGAAGTGTTCTTGAATCTGTTTTTAAATGACTGTTGTTTGAGGAGCCAAGTTTAAGGCCGTTCAGTATAGGTCTGAGCTTTTGGACACAGGAGTGTTTCGCTAAACCTTTTAATGATATTGTGAAATGCAAATAATGAAAATCAAGGTTTTTGCAGTTTTATCTTGAGCAATGTTTTTCTTAACACACACTTCTCTATTTTATTGTTTATTTTATTCATGTTTTTTTCTTATATGGATAAATATGTTTCGTGAACCATTCCGCACCATTTTCTTCCTCTTTTCCAGTTCACGGCCACGGTAAGGCTGGAGTCTGTCCCAGCTACCTTATAGAGACAGAGTCAGATTCACTCTCAAATTCACACCTTCCAATTTGGACTCTTGCAGAATCACCAATTAACCTAACATACACATCTTTGGAACGTGGGAGGAAGCCAGAGTGCCTGGAGAAAACCCACGCAGGCATGCGGAGAACATGCAAACTCCACACAGGAAGGCTGCAGCCAGCCGGTGGATTTCTTGCTGCGAGGCGACAGTGCTAACCATCACACCACCATGCTGCCCACACTGCAGCATTTATAGCCTAAGCTAGTGTGCAGTGCCCGTCCCTAGTCGAGGTTTTACAACACAAGCAGGGAAAAATCAATAACATGCACAATCTATACAATCTATACGCACACTGAAAAGCGCAGACTCCAGTATCATTTAAAAAAATAAACAAATATAAAACAAGGGCAGCAGATTATTCATCTCTGATTGGTTGATTGATTGATTACATGATTGATTTTACTCTAAAACCTCTTTAATTTAACATAAAAACTGAATTGTAAAATTACGTAATTACGTAATTTTACATGTTGATACTCTGAAGAGAAATAAAAATTTCCATAACAGCGCCTTGCATTTTCCAATAGATCCTCCCTGCGGCACTTAACCCACAGCTTTAAGAGGAACCGTGAGGTCACTGAGCACCTGGGGAGCCCGAATATGTACGCATAATAATTTTAGATTAGCCAATGTAATGAAATTATCAAAATTTAATACAGTTAATTTGTTAAGAACACTGCAGTGGTGCAGCCTTACTGGATTCCTACTCTGAATTTTAACTGAATGACTGTATGTCATCATAAAGGGCCTAATTGTTCTTTTTAAACCTAATTGTGTTACTACCGTGTTGGAAATTAACTTAATTAGTTCTCAGATGTTCCATCACCTTTTTTTTTTGTTTTTTGTTTTGTTCTTTTTTTTTTCTTTTTTTTTTAGTAATTACACAACTTCTCACTTTTTCCACCCATCTCTAAACTCTTTGTAATTAAATCTTTTTTTTTTTCTTGTTGCATTTTACAGGGTGTCCCAACTGTTTTTGGAAGCTAGTTTGTATTTCAGATCACTCTTAGTGGAAGATGCTGGCCAATCAGCGAAAGAGAATTAAGTAAAAGGTCAAAAGGCCATTTAACATTTTCTTCTATGTTTATTTGCCAAGCATCTTGTTCCCAGTTCTTTTTATTCCCTTTTTTTTTTTTTTTTTTTTTTTTTTTTATTTTTTTTTTTTTTTTTTTTTTTTCTTTTTTC
>VUQR01001954.1:0-10108 GCA_015108515.1 Hemichromis elongatus | reverse complement strand
TTTTAAAGGCTAAAGTGAGTTCCAGAAATGAATCAGAAGGTAATTTGGAAGCCAATTCTTTCGACATCAGGACTGGGACAGACTCGGCCGAGTTCAGTCGGGCTGTCCTCTGTAGCGAGGCAAAGAGCTGACTCGGCATTCGTCGGTATCAAAGCCGGCTTGTCTTTTTTGCAGGGAAACATAACTCACTCAGTAATAAAGGTAGGCCTGTCAATCTAAGTTTGAGCTAGCTGAGCACTTTCCCTTTCACTGTGTTGTGAGTGATCTGACGGGCCAGACAGCGGGGGTAGGTACGCCTTCAGCCGCAGGAACAAAGAACTGTTCTGCTTTGCCAGTTTGTGTGTGTGTATGTGCGTGCACGGGTGTGTGCACGGCACTCGATGTTTTCAGTATGCAAGGTGCGTGTGTGTTGTTTTTGTGTATGTGGGAGGGTGTTTCCACAAGGATTTGCATACATGCATTTGTGCTGCCTGTGTGTGTGTGTGTGTCTAAGATGTATGTCTGCAGATTAGTCCAATTCCTGTTGCTTCTGTTTTTTTTTTTACCATGTATTCAAACTTTGGTCTGTTGCCTGTTATTAATGTCCTGTTAGTTCCTGCATGCAGCAAGAATCAAAATTATTTGTTTGTTTTTCATCTGCCCAGTGAGAACGTTGCCAAGCGATTGTTGTCTGGTTCAGCGAGGGGAGCATGGGATTTGGTATCAAGCACCTTCCTAGTTGTGTGAACAGTCACCTCAGAGCAATTTCCACGGGGTGTAAACCTCGTGCTGATGCAACGGGATGGCCATTAAACAACAACAACCAGAAGTCTGTTGCATAATACAGCAATTTGTGAGTCCCCATTTCTTAGTACAGTATTGTAAGGGATTCTCTTGCCAGATGTCTCTCATCATTCTAATGTGAATCATCCCAAAGTTGTCTTTCTCACAGCCAGTTTTGTCTCTCCTCATTGACTCACTAAAGAATACGATAAGGAGAGCGAAAGCAGAAATTAGCATAATTTATTGGGGGAAATTGCCTTCTGGTCAGAGGAATTTAAAACCACTTCGTTTTTGTCCCGTAGCTAATGCATGGCAAATGATCGCCATGTATTTGCAGGGATATGGTCTTTTACGGGGAAGCGATAATTTACAACCAGAAAGAGTTTTTGTTCCCTGCAGTCGTGGTAGATGAATACAAATGGCGCAGACAAAGGGGGGAGACTTGAACAGTGGTGGGAGGGAAATTTTTGTTTAAAATTATTTTCTCAACTGCTGATACACGGTAAATTAGCATGATGTACAGATGCAGAACATATCAAGCGAGGAGGCAATTACACCAAAGGAACGGTAAGGAATTAAAACGAATTCTCTCCTGAGGAGTACGCGCGCGTGCGATGAATTTAGCTCGCAAAATTTGAATTGAATTATATCAAAATGAGAGAGCGAGCTTGAACGCTTGTTTCCAGGAACGAACGGCTCGAATGCATTGCGCTATTATTCGCTTTTAATCGTTTGTTTGGCGCGGCAGAAAACGGATGAAACGAGTTAATCCCTTTCCTGTCGAAGTCCCGCAAAAGTCATTTTCTCAGTTTGAGTTACCGTGATTAATGAAGGCTGAGATAATAGTTCAGAATAAATAAATAAAAGGTAAACAGTTCACGTCAACGAGGGTCAGGTTTGAACAGCGGAGGAGCACGCTCCATTTGGTGACAAATTCCCAAGCGCCTTATCTTTCAACAGGCTGTGTCCCTACACTTATCATTTGCAAATGGCTATCTTGAGGAGTAAAGGAAGGACACATGGAGGATGAACCTGACAGAGGGGGAGGAGTTTGGGTTTATTTTCTGCAGTCTGTGCAGAGGCCCAGTCAAGGCACTACATCTCTGTCAAACTCTGCCCTTTTGTTTCAATTACCCCATTTCTATGATTCAGGTCTATGTGAGAGCACTTAGGGGTTGAAGTTGGGCTTTTTTCCCTCCTTGAAATTTAGCACGCCATAGTTACTCTCTGTGGTTTTCTATCTAGGTAGCATAAAATTGACCTTTGACCCCTGATGTGGGATGAGATTACCCTGTGTCCTCAATGGAAACCTGCACAATAATTCACAGAAGGTCACAGCATCTGACATTGTACTGTATCAGCAGTTTTTAGAGCGCGCTCAGTTTCTACTGTTGTTTCTCCTTTTGCTAATTGTCCTGTAACAGTAGACTATGTGTACATATGTATATGGGGGCAGAAATTGCCTCTTTATTAAGAACCAGCCAACATTTTGGCAGATTTGATAACCCGTTGTTATGTTTAAGAATTTGTGGTAATTTCCGTGGGAAGAAAATCACTGTAGTCAGAATCTGTGGGCTACATCTGCCAGTCATCAGTTAATTTCCTGTGGTTACCACTCCCATATCCTTTAACATCAGTGATTCTAACTTTGCGCCCATCAGTTTTGTGGTGTTTTGCCGGTGTCAACTTTTGAGCACCGCCTCCAAGCTTGGAGGAAATGAGTGCAGCTGGTGCTGTGCTGGTGGAAGAGGTTAAGAGGTTGTTGAGTCGAGTCCCGGGTCTTTCCCTGGACGTTCTAATCAAATGTTATTTTCCCTCGAGCTTTTGTCTCTCACTTCCTTCATCATGAGGAGGAAGCACAAGTAGAAGAGCTTTAGCCTTTGATGCTGATCTGTTCTTTTGTTGTTAAAAAAAATAAAAATAAAAATGTGAAGACCCGTGAATATTAATATCCCAGAAATTATTCACAGTACAACATTACTAGTGCTGCCAGTGTAGTTCCGTAGTTGCATTCTCCAGAGTTTTTTGACAATGACTTTGGTGACTTTTATTTAACCAGACAACAGATGGGGCCATCCAAAGATGTGCACCCTTACCGCGAATCCACAGTAAGAAAAATTAAATGTGAGTAGAACACGAGTACCGCTGAGGCTCTTCAATCCACACTGATTTGACTGACCCCCGTTTAGGCTTCGTCAGAAGCAGCTGTGTCCCAGACAGCAGCACAGAGGAGCTCTGAGCAGAGCTGTTGGAAAATCTGATTTACAACAGGAATTTACAGTTATAGTAAAATTCAGAAAAATGGTTTTCATGTAGCCTCAGCGTGAGGAAATCAAATTCTCTTTATGTATTTATAGTAACACTAGGAGGCTGGATCATCACAGATACCATTAATAATAGGAGAACAACAACAGATTTGTGTGTTTTTTGGTTTTTTTTAAACAGCTGTCTGTGGAGAATACACTTCATTACTATTAGCGGGAAAATAAATGTAGGGGTACCAACGTGATGTCTCAGAGTCGGTGTGGGCGGGTGTGAGCGACACATGTGGAAAAACCCATCTGAAAACACTCTGTTTGGGGATTGGCCTTGAGATGCAATCTTGTGTGATAAGGCTTTCCTGTATTTGTTTTTAGTATACATGATGTACTGTCTGGTTGCTAACACTGCACAGTGAGAATAGCAGTGTGTTAGGAGACGTTTTCAGGTCTTTCCTGTTCTCCAAGTGATCAATACTCTTCTCCAAATGGTTAATTGGCCATCAGTCACTGTCAGAGGAAGTGCGTAGAAACCCAGAGGTGTCTTGGTGCAGCTCATAATAAGAGCCCGTCCAGTCCTCTGGGTCCTCTCTTGGCCTTTACTTCAGGCCAGGTGGTGGCTGGGGAAAGCAGATCTGAATGCAATATGGAGAGCTGTAGATTAATAGTTTCTTACTAAGGCCACCAGGGAGCGATGTGAAAGCCACTTTCACTTCATCACACAGTTGACTGGATGGAAGGAGTGTAAAGCTTGCAGTAGGAAAGGAAGCTTAAAGCAGTGTGAAGGTCATTCGACGTGGTCACACGCAGAAAAGATTGGACCACATCTGATCAAATTTCTTCTGTAAAAGTTCTCTTGTCTGTGTGGCAGGTATGGTTGTATGCATGTTTGTGGCAACCCAGGGAAATTACATGTTTTGGTGTTTGTTGTTGGGTTTTTTTGTTTGTTTGTTTTGAACAGAACTAAAGGAAATCTCTGCTGCAACCGCGTAATAAAAAATTAGCTCTTTGCACTTCTTCAAATGTTGCTGTTTTTATTTAATGAACTAAAAGTAATAATAATTGGGTTTGGGTAACCTTGTACCTGTAAAGTCGCAGAGCCCTTTAAGTCCTAAAGGCTTTAATTGACTCAATAGGACTCATTAGAAATAATAGCTGATGGTAACATTGAACAATCACAGGTTACTCCAAGCAAATGCTGCGCATCTAAAAACTACCGAAGCTGAAGGTTTAGAGAAGAAAAGTGTTATTTGGGCCAAAAAACAGGATCTATAAAAAAAAATTCAAGTAAAACTGAACCTTTTTGGAGGAAAGGATCATAAGGCCTCCAACCGTATCATCTTATTGGTCAGTTGTTCCTACTATCTGAAATGACCCATAATTGAAGTAGTTCAGTTACTATGTGTACTTCTGCTATCCAAAGTAACTTCTTCTTAAATTCAAATACAATGTACTGATTTTACTTTGGTTTAGCTGGTTTAAAATTAAATTGGTTCAAAAGATTATGAAAAGCTCAGTTTTGTGTTTTTGTTTTTTCTTGGTTAGGAGAACTTGAAGAGGGTGTATTGTCAGAAGGCGAAGGTCCACGTTTTGGCATGTTTCCCGTGTCCTCTTGCTCTTTACACTACACAGCAACTAAAACGCAGCTTTAATTAAGATTTGAATATCAGCTCTGAACATGAACATTGGCTTCAAGTGATTAATTCATTGCCATAGGAGTCTCTGTAATGGTGGCCTTTATTTGTAGCTCAAACTTAACACTATTCTCTGCTAAAAAGAACAGAAATCTCAGCATAAGCAAGTTTATTTCAACACTAGTATAAATTAAGTTGCACTGTTAAGTAATGATATTGTTTGCATTTCCAAGGTGCCTTGTTAGACCCCAGAAAAAAATATCTGGTTTGGGTTAAAGTGGCTCTTTTTTTTATTCTTTTTTCTTTCTTTAAAAAAAAAAAATGTTTTCACATATTAAATAGCTCAATTTTCTATGTAATCAAGGTGAGGAATTCCCATACATTTATTCACATTACTGCTAGAGGCCACATTTTAAAAAATCTAACTACTTGCAGAAATGCCAATAGGGCTGTTCTTTTTTTGCTGAAAGGCAGTCTAGCACAAGCAGTAAAGGCTCCTATGGAAAAGCATACGTACAACCTTATGACAAAAGGCAGAATGTTAAGTATACAGAGTAACATATGGATAAGCCAGCGTTGTTATACGAACATGTTCTGCGAACAGATGGAGTTGAAATGGAGCTCTTTGGCCACGATGACCAAAGATACGTTTGAGGAACAAAGGAGCCGTAATTGATAAGAACAACACTAACCACAGAAATTTATATTTTCTGCGTTTGTGTTGTGTGGCTATCAGACTGCATGGAGGGAAGAATGTATTCAACATTAGCAAATTCTGCATGTACAATGTAAGTAGAATTACACGATTCTCAAAACCCAATTTGTTACCAAAACTAACTATGGATATATTTAAGCATAAACTCCTTCATCAAAAAGTTGTCTTAAATCACTGACATGATGGTAGCTGACTGTTTATTTGAAAGATAACATTATATTTTGTTGGCAGGAAACAGAGTGAAATGTTACAGTTGTTGCTAAGTAGCCTGCTAATGTTACTATGAAGCATAAGGTTAGCTACAGTACGTTAGCTTAAGCATTTATGTAAGCCCACTATTGCAAAGTATAGCTGTGTCTGGTAAAATGGTAACATGTATGAATGGTAAGCAAGGATAATAATTTGATGTTTTGCATGTTAAATTTAAAACTTACTAAACGTGAATTCTTTAAACAGATCTCGCCAGTTTTTTTGGTGTTTTGCTAAATTGGAAGCATTTCCTTCCTTGTTCTGCAAAGCACAATAGTATTTTTTTTTTTTTACATATTGTCTTTTGGAACATTAGTTATCACCTTTTGGTCACTGGCCAAGTTGTGATAACTGCAAATTGCTTCAATACCTAACCCTTACTACCTTTGTTATCATGAGTTGGGGCGGAGTTATCACGGAGTTAAGCACCAGTTGCCAAATTTCATTTGCTTTGCTTGTGGGAATGTTTCTTCTTCAGTATGTAAGGATAAAGTATAGTACTTTTTTTTTTCTTTAGTCAAGAAGCAGAAACTAAAACTAGGCTGCAGTTTTTAAAATTAACCATAAACTATATTAAAAAAAAACAAACTGAAGCTTTTGGAATCGTCCTCACAGTCCCCTGGCCTGAACAGCAGAGATTAAAAAAAATACTGTGTGCATGTAAGGCAGCCAGAAATCTTTCTGATATTTATTGTAATAAGCCCGAGCTTATTATGGCATCTGCAAGTTTCACACAGGCTACATTTGCTCTTCAGTGTTGTGTGTTAAAAGCTGCCTTTTTACTTAAATTATTGTAGACAAAACTAAATAAGATGTTTTTTTTTTAATTCCTTAGGAAATTGTGGGGAGTTTTTTCGTGTTGGTTTCATTGCTATTTGTGAATTTTCAGCAGCTTCCTCTTAATTATATAAGATAACACTTTAAGCTCGCTTCACACCTACAGCCTAATGTATGGCTCATTGTTATGCTTTCCCCCATTTAGCATGGCATGTAAAAGACATAATTAGAAATCACCTAAGGCTACCCAGACAGCCCTGCTGGCGCTTGATTGACAAGGGTATCTGAGGGAGGTCTGGCTCAGCCTGAGCCAGAATTTGTCATCTTGAAGTGATTTTGTTGACAAGACAGGAGGCACAGTGACCTTTCCTAATTATATGTATGTGTCCAGGCACCAATGCCTCAGGCAAGCAATTCAACTGAGTCAACAGTGCGCTGACTTTGGGAACACATTCAGGCCCAGACAGCATGTTGTGTAGTAAGGTTACGCCTTACTGGACTTAGCAGTAAGCTTGTTAATAATTCAGCATTGATATGACATTACAAATGTCACTTGTGTCATTTTCTGTGCGTTCTCACGTTGCTTATAGAAATGTAAAGAAACAAACACAAGGATAAGGTCACAGCCCCTCATTTTTGTTGCCTTCCCCCTTACACTTGTACCTGAAAAATCATTCTGATGTTACTCTTTGCAAGTTGAGCCCCACAAAACATGAACCATTTATTATCCACCCTAAAAGCGTAGCAGTGAGCGAACAGCCTCTCTGATCTATGTAGGTCCCCCTATATTTTATTTATTTATTTTTTTCCAAACAAACCATTTCCCGATGTGAAATGAGGTCTGAACATTACAGATTCAAAGCTTAAAGCTAAGCAGCAGATTTTCTTGGCAAGGCCATCAGGAACGCTAGGCTCGCGGAAAACACATTCAACTCCTCACTGCAATAGAATTAATCATAACAACTCGGCTTCCATTGAGGCTAGATGCTTCCTTTTTACAACACATATTGCACTTGATTACAGCTTCTGTGGATTAAAATGTCCGCTGACAAGGCATTCACGTCAAATCAAAGTGCGTTTTTTTTTTTTTTTTTTTCGCACCTGGAGTTTCTTGTCACCGACGCTTGAATTTCAAAAACTGAATACAGAGCAGCTCAGCTCCGGCATTGTTGTTGTTAATTGCCTACTGTTTTACAGTCTTGTGTGTCAGGCAGAGTGGATGCTGAAGGTTTAGTAGTGTTAGACAAGTAGGCTCTTGTAGTGTCAAGTAATAATTTATGGTAGGCCTGACATTGATTCGGTGTTGCATGGCTTTACAGAAATTCATGCAACAGCTATAGTTTAAGAATATTGGGTCGCTTCATCAATTCAGTATCTTGTAATCATTTTGAATTTGAGCACTCTGTGGTCATCACCTAAGGGTGCCATTAAAAAAAAAGGGATTAATGGATGATCAGACAATGGTTTTTCTGTTCAGTGAAGTCCTGTGTAAAGCAGCTTTTTATATTAAAAGCTTACAAGGTACAAACCCTTGTAATCATGTGAAGTTCTCGCCTCCTTATGGCATTTGGTTGGCTACATTTGCTCAATTATTGGGCTACTGTAAGCACTATTTACTTTATCATTACGTGCCCATATTGGATTTTCTCAGCTACAAGTTGGCAGGCAATTAGATCCAATATCTCTTGGAAAGAACATCCAACTACAATCCATTTTAAAAACTGACGCTGGTAAATGTTTGATCAAGCCTAAGGAAACAAGTGCTAAATTTTAAAAAAAAAAAAAAAGAAAAGAAAAAGGTCTTGAAATTAAACACTGCTCTGAGAATCACTCGTATGCCCGGATTCCCAGTGGCTACCTGCAAATATATGATGCTGCGCATGTAGCGATGTAACGTTTTCTGGGAAGAAACAAAACACTGAAACCAGCTCAATATGTGGATGTTGTTAAAAGAATGGAAACAGATCTAACGATCACAAACACAATGTGAAGCGCGTGCTCTTTCAATTAGACAGGCAACTAAACTAAAAGAAAAACAAGCACAGGGCTGTTCACTCACACCTATCTCCCATCCATTATCATTCTTTGCTCCCACCCAAAGCTGTCTTTGCACCTCACCTCACCCCCTCCCCAAATGCAAACACACTTCAGTGGCACACCTATTGAGGGCTCATTATGTTACTAATAGAGGCATCAGTAGGATGTTTGAGAGAAGTTGTAAAAGTGCAACAAATTAAACTAAACAGGTATTGTTTAGTTTGTCTTTGTTTGCGTGGGGATTATAATCCTGGCCTATTAATGGGGCTGTCTTTAAAATGTAAGGTTGTAAATGTTGCCATACAGATGGATTATGTGGTGATAGAAGCTTTAAGTTTTTGTTTAGCAGGTTTATGTACCTTTGTTTGGCTCACAGGTTGCCAGTTAAGTCCAACGGGTGCTGTTAGATTGTGAACTACAGTATATGTTGACATAAGCATTACATTTTCTGGTGGGTGGATTTATTGAAATTGGGTTCTCAAACCTCCTTTGTCAAAGACAGTATGATCTCACCATACAGGCTCCACTCCAGCCTAACAGATGCTACTTTAGCTTAATTGGACACTGAATAATGTGTATTTTCTAGTATGCTTTTTATGGACTTGAAAGTGCTTTTACAGATTATTGATTGTAATTTTGCCGTTGCTTCTTTTTGGGCGCTGCTGGCACTGTTCAACACATTTAGTCAAAACAACAAAGCTCGGTTCAGTTTGCTCTTTTAATTAATTTGCCTACATGGAGTTGAGGCGGGAAGACATCTGGTGACCAATAAACAAGGATATACAAAGTTATTTGTTGTGTGTGGCTGTCATTTAATGAATGTGAGTTGGTGTCCAATTTTATGGGCTGATTGAATGTATGCTGGCCTCTGATCAAGCTCAGCTTGTACGATGTTGTTAACAGCTTCTCTAATGACTTCATCCAGCCTTTATTTATGTGCCACAGTAGCAAATTTTCCCTCCTAATTCATAACATCTCATCACTCATAAGCAGAAGACACTTTAGAGTCTTATTCATCTTGGTTATCCAAGATTTGACAATCTAATTGGAGATGACAAGTCAGTGGGGAACATAACAGTTCTGAAGCACAGTGATTTGTTTGAAAAGGGGCTTGTGCAATTGGGTTTAAAAGCCTGCATTTACACATTTTTTCTAGCTTGCTCAGGCATGCAAACACACAAGAAGTGGTCACAAACTGTTGCCAAATGTCTTATACTGGTTTAACCCTTTCAGGCAGGTCAAAGCGGGAGCACTCCGTTTTGCGTAACTATTTTTAAATGCCTGTAAAACCGCAACCACGTAAGCTAGCGCAATAATTTTTTTTGCATATGAAACCGGAGAGTTTCTACTTACATCTTATGTATGGGTAGAAATCTGTGCCATCAGCTTGTCCTAGGTCACTGTTTCCTTCCACATAAAGCTTTGCAAAAGTTGCGTAAAAACCGTTGGCAGCAACAAAAACATTATATTCCAGAAACACGTTTTGCCAATCCAATCAGCTGTTCATAACACTTCCTACGTTAGTTCAGACGTCAGCACGAACTATCATTTCCTGCCCGAAACCGGAAATGACGTCATTTCGCGAAAATTGTAGTTTTTTTTTCCTTTAATGACTAATAACCCCAAACATGAATTTTAAAATTCATGTTTGACTTTATGCTTTTCTCTTTAGTTTC
>VUQR01001951.1:16516-29652 GCA_015108515.1 Hemichromis elongatus | reverse complement strand
CAGAATGAACAGACTGCTTTAAGCTGATAGAAAGGCAACAGAAACTATAACTGCGCTTTATGTCCAACCATTGTGGTCCAAGCAGCACAGTCACAGTGGCTATTAATGGAGGCCACCCTCTACATCAGGGGTCCCCAATCCCAGTCCTCGAGGGCCGGTGTCCCTGCAGGTTTTAGATGTGTCCTTGATCCATCACAGCTGATTTAAATGGATAAATTACCTTCTCAACATGTCTTGTAGTTCTCCAGAGGCCTGGTAATGAACGAATCATGTGATTCAGGTGTGTTGACCCAGCGTGAGATCTAAAACCTGCAGGACACCGGCCCTCGAGGACTGGGATTGGGGACCCTGCTCTACGTTACACTGGATGTTCATATTCCTAAGGTGGTGATAAAGTGGGAACCTTACAAGAAGCCCACTATGTGTTTAAGTCACAGTTTTCTCTTGGGAACCAAAGCACAACATTTTTCCTTATGAACTGAGTTTTAGCTGCAGGTGTTTTCTCAGTCATTTGACAATATTCTACCCCAACTCCAGGCCTCGAGGGCCGGTGTCCTGCAGGTTTTAGATCTCACCCTGGGTCAACACACCTGAATCACATGATTCGTTCATTACCAGGCCTCTGGAGAACTACAAGACATGTCGAGGAGGTCGTTTAGCCATTTAAATCAGCTGCGATGGATCAAGGACTCATCTAAAACCTGCAGGACACCGGCCCTTAGGGCCTGGAGTTGGGGACCCCTGGTTTAGATGGATTCTGGGAAGCACATTACATTTGTGATGAATGACAATGAACCTGCTGACATCAGCTATGTAACAATTTTTTTGGGGGCCTTATAGAGAGTTAGGAGAGAAGAGAGCAGGATGAGTGTACTAGGTACTCATACTGTAATGTGTGTGTTTGTGATACATGTGGAAGCTGGTGGCCCCTGCCATCCAACCCATCCACCCCCGCCTCCTCTGTGAGTTACACCTTTGCTTCATAGGGTTCATTGTCACTGTGTTTGTTTGTTTTTTAATGACAAACATACACTGCAATGACTGGAATTAATACTCAGAACTATTCAACCCAAAATTTTAGGTCTGGTGGCCCTGCACCTACATTTATACCATACTTAATCTATATTTACACTACACATTCTTACTTCCCCTGTGATTTGTGCTAATGGTTCTTTCTGCAGCATTAAAGGTCCCAAATAGCACAGAAGCCTTTATCATCTGTAAATAGAAGAAATTTGAAGCCATAAGAGGAAGGACTCTTTCTCCTATGGTCCCTCAAATGGCTGCCCGGCCAATCTTAGTGATTAGGGTAGATCAGGGAAGGATGGTCCCTCTAACAGAGCTCCCGCATTGCTCTGTGAAGAGATGAGAACCTTCCAGAAGGACGACAACTTCAGCAGCACTCCACCAATCAGCCCCGTATGGTCGAGTGGCCAGCTTGAAGTCACTCGCCAATAAAAGCCACATGACAGCCCACCTGGAGTTTGTCAAAATGCACCTGATGGACTCTCAGACCATGACAAACAAAACTCTTTGGTCTGATGAAACAAAAATTAAACTCTGGCCAGAATGCCGAGTCAAATGTCTGGAGGAAACCAGGCACTGCTCATCACCTGACCACTACCGTCCCTTTTTATTCTTTTAATTGGATCTACAGCTGAGTCTACAGGTGCCCAGCTGGACCAAGTTTATCATATTGACCCAACATCTGGAATGTAACAGATGCTGGGTCTTGAGAACCAGAAGAGTTTTTTTTAATGAACTAACTGAAAGTGTTTATAAAAATGTCTTTGTTTTTGTTATTGCCTCTGACGATCTGATGTCCCTGAATAAAAGTGCACATGAACAGTGGGTCATTACTCTTTCTGGTTTTCACCATGCTGCTCAAAGGGAAATATTTACCTGCTGCATGTCTTTCTGTCTGTCTGCCTGTCTGTCTGCAGCTGGTTGCCCAAAGTCATCTTGGGGTGCTGAAGGTTCCTCTGGGCTTCATTAAGGTCCTAGAATGGGTGAGTCCATCAGACCAACGGCTGCACCACAAAAACTGTGAACACATCCCAGATGCACAGTAACTCCTGAAGCTGAGTTCATGTTCCTGTTTAAATCTCAGAAACATCAGAGGCAGAGTTTAATGTTTCACCATACGGGAAAGCACCGGTATCATAGCACCAGGACACACACGTGAAAGACGTTTATGCTTTATATCAATATATTTTTAGTTTGTTGTAGAATTCTGAACGCCACTTTTATGATGCAAGTTTTACCCGTTACACAGAAACCGTAGATTCCAGCACACAGCAGGGGGCGCTGTAGGGAGAGGGTGTTGGCTTTAAACGTTTTCTTACTCTTCATTTATGAGGAAAAGACACCGGTTAACTGTATATTCAGATAACTCAATTTATATTTAAGGTATTTCAGAAAAGGGGGAAAAAAATCTGACAGTATTTTAAATAATTTAACTTAATAACTTAAAATAGTGCCTTGATGTCTTTTTGCAAACACTGTGGTTCTTCTTGGTCTGACACCAGTGTTTTTTAATTGGACACTTTTTCTTCTGAACTCTTTATAAACTGCAAAGAAGGAGGATTTAATTCAATTTTATTTATATATTAACTGTCACCTCAAGGCACTTTACATTGTAAGGTAGACCCTACAATAACAAAAAAATCCAATCATATGACCCCCCCCCCCCCCCCCCCCCCCCCCCCCCCCATGGCAACAGCAGGTAGAAAAAACTCCCTTTTAACAGGGAGGGGCAGCCATCTGCTGGTTGGGGTGAGACAATGAAGACAGGATAAAAGGAGACACCCAACTACATTACAGCCTTTATAAGCTGCATCATTTTAAAGAAGTGCAGTGCTGTGCAGAAGTCTTGGGCCACCCCACGTTTCTCCCGGCCTCTCCCATTTTTCGTTGAACATCAAATTTTTTTCCCCTTACCTGACGATTTTCAGAGGAATGTTTTTGTTTGTTTTAGGCTAATTAGCACATACATATGAATCATTCAAGCATAAAAATGGACTCAACACAGTGTTGTATCTATATGTAGCGCAAAACTTAGCATAGATCTCATTTTAAATTGCATCTTTAGGCAGTTTGTTGCTTGCAGCTTGTCACAAAAACACGTTTGTTCCCGTTTCTTTAGTTAAATCTACAAGAAAATTTCAAAGCGAAGTTTGACTAACTAAAATTTGGATTTTTCCACCAACTGCTAAAAGGTCAGCTGTCACAATGATGTCAGAGATTCTTCAGTATTCCGATTTTAATTTGTCGCGTTGGTTTTCTTTTCCACTGTAGGAGCTGAATTAATTTGTCAAAAGTACAAAAGCCCTGGGTGACACTCTGATCCAACTTGTTATTATGAGCTGAAGACACACAATAGACAAAATAGAAAACAACAGGCTGAAGTAAAGAGGCTTTAATGGGAATGTTCTCTCAGTGTTCACATGAGCACGCCTACACCCTGTTCATCAGTTATTATAGTTTTGAGTGAATTTTATTTATATGTTTACGGTTTGAAATTTTTAAAGTTTTATGAGTTTCACTGTTAGTTTTAGTCTTTTTAATAATTTTTTATTTTTAATTATTATTAGAAAGTCAGTATTCCAATAAAAACACAGAACGTTTTGCAGTGGGATTAAATAAGATTATGTGTCTTTCTGCTCCTTTTTGAAAAGGTATATATATATATATATGTATATATATATGTATTGGTTTTTTTTCTTTCTTTGTTATATTATTTTAACATGTTTAAAATAAAGCCACCTTTCCTGCTTTTAGTGCATAATAAAATGCAGAGGTCTACTACAGCGTAACTGGGTCACCTGCAGCTCAGGGTCACCTGAGCCCCCCTGGATGTGGGCTGTTTCCACAGCTTGTGATGTGTTGTTGCTCTTCCTTCCAGTTCTTCGCCATCTTTGCCTTCTCCACCTGTGGCAGTTATTCTGGCATGTTCAAGATTGCGGTGGAGTGCAAGAACTGGGCGCAGAGCGACCTGAGTATAGAGGTGGAGTTTGAGTATCCTTTCAGGTCAGAACAAAACAAACTCCGTGTACTCTGAAACTAACTTTGACCCAGTTAAACTCCTTTCACCGCGTTAGAGGGTGCAGCCCTATCCTGGATCATTTAAATGATATCAGTCAGCCCTCCTGGTTGTTTTTTTGTTGGTTTTTTTTTATCTCTTTAGCAGTTCTTCAAAGCTTTAAGGGGTTTTGGGCTCATTTGGGCATTTTTGAAAGGATGGTTTGACTGTCAGAGCTTTAAGTTTTTATCTGCGTGATAGTTATTGTTAATCACTTTGGTGAAAGATCATCTTCACTAACAGCGAAACTTCTCTGTCAGACTCCACCAGGAGTATTTTGATGCCCCCACCTGTACGTCTGAGAATATAGATCGGATTTTCCTGACTGGCAACTTCTCCTCTTCGGCTGAATTCTTTGTCACCATCGGCGTCTTCGCCTTCCTGTACTCTACAGCGGCTCTCAGCATTTACGTTTTCTTCTTTGAAAAGTACAAGGAGAACAACAAGGGCCCACTGATCGTAAGTACAGCCACCCGACTTCCCAGCTGACCTCTGAAAAACCTCCCTAACTCTGTCTTTGTGCCGTTTCAGGACCTGGGAGTGACCGGAGTGTTTGCCTTCATGTGGCTGGTGAGTTCAGCAGCCTGGGCCAGAGGTCTGTCCGACGTGAAGACTTCCACCAATCCGGATGAAGTCATCACTATGATCCCCGCTTGTAAAGAGGATGGGAACAGCTGCCGGGAAGTCCATGACCCGGTTATGTCTGGATTGAACACCTCTGTGGTAAGACTTTCACTGGGCCTGAGCGCGTCTGAGGATGGGGAAACTTTGAAAGGTTCATGGATACTTAAGAATGTAACTAGTGGCTCCTATAAAGCACAGCATATTACTGAGAAATGTCTGTAGGTTCTCAGTCCTCCAGGGCATGAGAGTCTTAAGTGCTTGAGTAAAAAGACACTGGACTACTTTCACATGAGCTAAAGTGTGACCCTGACGACTCGCCTGATGACAGAGTAGGTAAGAGACTCTCAGAACCATTTTCAAAGTGACGGCACCACAAGAGGGACTCGTTAGCAGTTCGAACTGAAGAAGCGGTCTTAAAAGAGGAAGTCCAGTAGTCTTCAAATCAAACTTAAGATTATTGAGAGATTAAAAAATGCTTTCAACATGTCAAAGGAAGAAGTAACTGATGACGGGGCGCTCGCACTTTGTTGTCCTCCTTCTTTTCCTCCTCTTCCGTTCTACCTTTTACCTTGATGGATCATCTTCCTCCATCTCACCCTATCCATAGCATCCTCCTCCTGCTCCGTCACATCAACCCTCCACATGTCATCTTTCACTAGAACCGCCATACATCTTCTCCGAGGTCGTCCTCTTTTTCTCCTGCCTGGCAGCTCCATCTTCAAAATCCTTTGTCCAGTATATCGGCGTACATGTTTGAACCATCTCAGTCTCGCCTCCCTGACTTTGTCTCCAAACCGCTCGACCTGAGCCGTCCATCCGATGCTCATTTCTAATCTTGGTCACTTCTCCTGGGCACTGCCACACCCAGCTCCACCTCCTGTCTCGTTGTCAGTGCTACTGTCTCCAAACCATACGGTAGAGCAGGTGTCATTACCATCTTGTAAACCTCCCCTTTTCTGTCTTGCAGCTGCGCTTCTGTCACAAATCACCCCTGACACTCGTCTCCACCCGCTCCACCCTGTCTGCCTGCACTCCTCTTCGCCTCTCTTGTGCACCGTTGCTTTAGATGATTGATCCTGAGATAGGATGTTGATTTTGATCCTGTTCTTTTCATCTTCACCATTAACCCCAGAATATAGATGTGTTCTGTTAGCGTTTGTGTTTTAACCATCTGTCATTAAGCTACTCCCTGTTATTGTAACCTAAATATGTGAAGATTTAAAAAAAGACTTTAATTTGGATGCTAATGAAGACCGGTTATTTTCACTTGCTGCTTGGACTTCGGATGGTAGAAGCTTTTAGGCACGACTATTCAGAATAGCAGTTCCATGGTGGAGCAGTTAACACGTTCACCTGAATCCCTGAGAGGATTGTGTAAGGAATGGCATATGTTCTTTATCAAATGAAGGTGGATGTGGGGACCTCTTGGAGCTGAAAGAACTTCTTAAAACACTCGAGACTGCATTTGCTTTATTTAGTCATTCAGTGTGGTCTCAACCCCAACAATGTAAAACTTAAAGCCATAATATCCTGCTATAAGGAAAATACTGAAGCATTAAACTGCAAAGTTATAAGCAAGTTTAACATGGAAGTCTATTGGGGTTGACTAGGTTTTAGACATGTGGCTGTTGGAGGAAGTGCAGCTCTTGGCAATTATATCAGAATCTGAATTTAATAACAGAGAATGACCCTCACCTTCTCCTCATGCAGGCATTTGGTTTCATTAACCTGGTCCTGTGGGTTGGAAACCTCTGGTTCGTCTTTAAGGAGACCGGCATCATCGCTCCCTTCATGCGGGCTCCACCTCCTCAGGACAAGCCTGCCGCACCCGATGCCTACGGCCAGCAGGGGGCCTATGAGCAAGACCCGTATGCCAGCAACCAGGGAGGCTACCAACCTGACTACAGCCAGCAGGGATACAACCAGGTGAGCAGACGCACTGATGACGGTGGTAACTTCAAACCTGGAACCTCAAGGGAAGAGTTTAGCTGAAGGCTTGTGACTAAGTGATGTGATTTTGGTCTTGATTTACCTGTTTGATCAGAACAGACATCTGTAACATCTGCTGTTCAGATGATTGGTCAGTTCATTATGTATTATATGTGATAATTAATGTATTTGATATTTGTTTAAAACAGAAATAATTTGCTATGGCTGTAGATTGCAAAATGTCATATTCAGTAAGATTCACACCAAATAAGTGATCATTAATCAATAAAACTGAATTGCAGGTTGAATTCCTGTGTATTTTTTTTTTGTCCTCCAGGAAGCGCAGTATGGTCAGGGCTATGGCCAGCAGGGGGCGCCCACCTCCTTCTCCAACCAGATGTGAGCTGACAGGGAGAAGGTAAGATTATAGAGGGCTAGTGAAGTGCCTCCTTGCTGAATTTATGTTGTTGGTCATGAAGTTTATAGTTATAATCATTTTCCTACTAAACAACTGTTTATTATTATTATTATTATTATTATTATTATTATGTAAAACTGTTACATTTTTTTAAACCTGCCACTGTACTTCAGCATATTCAGGGTGAAAACAAACAGAACTTCTTCTTTTACACAATAACTACAGATGACAGCATCCACACACCAGGGGGCGTTGCAGCAGTGGAGGAATTAACTAAACCTACAGCGTGTATATAAAAAAGTGGATATGACAGCTATGTTATTACCCACTGCTTAATGAAAGTTCAATTTAGAGCATCAATTTTAGCATGTTGGCCGCTAGCATTCCTGTTTCTTGGAGTCAGGGCAAAGGTCGAAGGCATCAGCAAGCCACAAAGCACACACACAGATATCTGCCACTTCTTAACAGACTAATCAAACACTAGATTTTCATCGACCAAAACTGAAAGGCAATCCTCTTGATAGCCTGTCCCTTACATCGAGCCATCATATTTCTTATTTTTATTAAAAATACTACAAGAGGTTCACAGTTTAGTTTAACAGGTGAAGGAGGTAACCCATATATCATAAGGCAAATGCAAAGGCCCAAAGTGGAATCTACCTAAAGGCCACTCACTGGTCATCTTCCTCCTCATACTTCTCCTAGGTTTCCTTTCTGTTCTCTACTGTTCTATCAAAATCCCCAAAGATATATGTAATGAATGTGCTCAGGCTCTGTACAAGTCTCCAAACATGATTTTTAATTTATTTTTATTTTATTGTTGTTCTGAAGCCAGACACTTTGACACAGCAGTCTCTGTGGATTGGTTTTTGTTTGGGTTTTTTTAGTCTGCCTCAAGTGGCCATTAATGGAAGTGCAGTTTTGCCAATTAACCAAACCGAGGACCTCTATCAGAATGTTTCCTCAATTCTTTAAATATGTGAGCTAATACTGTGGTAATCCGCTGTGTGTATTTAATAGAATTGATTTGATTGTTTAAACAATCATGAAAGTAAAGCTTCATATTCATGCATAGGAATGTTTTGAAATGTTTGGGTCTCTATGGGGACTTAGAAGTCATCCTCATTTCATTTTATCTTGCTATTTTTGGGGATTTGATAGTAAATTTTAAAAGATTAAATATTGTATTGTTGTTTCTTTTTTCAATCTGAATTTTTTTCTATTTGTCTTACCTTCACAGGACAAGTCGGAGTGAAGCAACGGTGGGTCGCCTGCAACCAACCCACAATACGACACTCCTGGCTGCAAAGTTAACGGGTGGGGTGGGGGAGGGATGAGGGGAAAGGGGGGGTTAGATGTTCACTACAATGAATTGATGTGTAAATGATTAAAAAAGAGAGTTATAGATAATAAATCCACAACTTGAACAATCCACCAAGACATCGGTGAGGAATAGAAACCTGAAACCAGTGACGATGTTGATAAGAGTTATTCCTATTAATTAATCTGTGGAGAGAATGTATGTTTGTGTTGTATAGATATCACTTTGAACAGATATATAATATAGACTGAAATGTTTCTTGTTTCCTATTGATCTGCCCTGCCCAAAGTTTTATGCCCCGCCTCCTTACAACAGCAAACCAGATTCACACCAGCCAATCGTGAAGCTGTTGAGACTGGGTCCACTCAATCCAATCAAAACCAGATTTAAGCCAAAATGAGAACCACATACAACAAACTAACAGAGGGTCTGCCAACATCACCTCCCCGCTGCATGTAAATATCAAACAGAAAGTGATGTCAATCTGGGCACGTAGTAAAATCCAGTCCGGTCTACAGCATCACAGGGACACCGGGTGCAAACTGGATCCAAAATGGCCCCTCGTCATTACAGTTTGCACAGTGTGTGTGTTTAATGGGCTCCGCCGAGCTTCGATCTGCTGTGTGTTACATTCCAGCTGCAGAAACGTCCATCTGGACGATCGCCACCTCTAAAACTAACCCAGATTTGATTCTACTGACTGACTACTACTGACTACTTTGGTTCTAAACTCGGCTAAGACCAATCTGATGATCTCCATGTACCAAGTACTGGCAGTACAGTTCACTGCCCCTCAAAGTGCTTCCAGATTTAAACCAATTAGAAAATAAAGGTGGGCTTTTGGGGGCGGGGAGCCTGAAGAGAGACAAACGAATGATGTACTTTGAAGACTAAGTATGGGATAATTTTTTGGACTGACTTATGCAAAGCTTCTGACTTTTAGGATGATCAGAGGTTTTAAGTAACAGCTGTTTCCAGTACACGATAAATATCTTTACCTGCAGCTCTGTGGACAGCAGCTAATGATTACATCCTGATACAAGTTGTTGTGCTAGGAGTCCACATTTGAGGCATCAACAATTAAATGATGGACCAAAATTTTAGATGACTGGTTTCATGGAGCTTCATGGTAAATTTCCCCACTCGAAAACTCACTTTTCCCATTCTAATTCTAAACGATGGCGATACGAAAATTTAGAGCGCATGACTCGATGACTTGCATGTAGATCTCAGTTATTGGCTTAAATCTTTAGATGGACGCTTCTGTCAGCGAGCTGCTTTGCAGTGTTGCAGTTGTTTTTTTACTTTTGTTTTAATTTGTCTTCTGTCAGCCAATTGAGTCTTTCTGGAAAGTTCTGGGTCTATAAAAAAGTGATGCTTCTTCCTTTTCTTCTTCATGGGTTGTTTTTCTTGAAAGTGAAGCTGTTTTTAGCGTCGGTATCTTCCTCCCGCATGGTGACGTGTTTTCTGCTCGTGTCGTTCAGTATCTGAAGATCAGTGTGATTCTACTTCCTGTTTCCTGCGTGTGTGTGCGTGTGTGTTTGTGTGTGTGAGACCATTACCTGTCCATAACACTTTATTTGCTCTTTTTATCCTTTTTCTCATCTTTTATGCTTTTATTTCCCCTCCATTCACGCTTCTTTCTTTCTTTCCTTTTTTTTTACCCTCCCTCTTTATTCTTCATCACCCTCTTCTCCACCTCTGTGATGTGTCCTCTTGTGTCACAATATTCTACTTGACATCAGTAACCATGGCGATGGTGTTGACAGTGATGATGTGTGTGAATTGTTGCTATGGAGACATCCCCAACCCAATTCCCCCTGCTGTGTTTATTCAGTGGAAAGTTTCAATAAACGACAAACTCATCTCAGTCTGATTTTGTGTCTTTATAAAGAGGAGTGAGCAGACGAAGGGGACATGAAACAGGGAAGGACACTATATTGGAAATCCGCATGCTAGACAATTAAATATGTACATGGCAAATGGACTGCTAATTTTATACCAATACTATATTATTCTACTCTAAGCATTCCTTTTGTCTTTGGTGCTACCTTAATTCTTTGTGGCATAGATTCATCGGCGTGCAGGAGACATTGCTCAGATTCTGATGTGTTCCAATCACTTCCATGACCACAGGTGTATATAATCAAGCATGCGGGCATACAGGCTGCTTCTACAAACATTTGTGAAAGAACAGGTCACTGAGCTCTGTGAATTCCAGCATCATAGGATGCCGGCTGTGCAACAAGGCTAGTCATAAAGTTTGGTTGCTACAAAATGTTCCATTCAGCTGATAGTATTATAACACAGTGAACGTTATTTGGAACAACGGCATCTCAGCCAAGTGGCAGGCCAAGTAAAATCACAGAACAAGGTTAGCAGGTACTGAGGTGCACAGAGGTCGCCAACTTAGTGGAGTGTCAGTCACTACCGACCTCCAAACTCCATGTGGCCCTCAGATTAGCTCAAGAAACATCCGCATGAAATGGGTTTCTCAAGCTGAGCAGCTGCACCTAGGCTTTACATCAGCAGGTGTGAAGCAAATGTTGGATGCAGTAGTGTTAAGCACACCACCACTGGACTATAGAGCAGTGGAGACATGTTCTCTGGAGTGACGAATCACGCTTCTCCATCTAACAATGAACGAGTCTGGGTTTGGTGGTTGCCAGGGGAACAGTACAGTACTTGTCTGACCTCAATGTGCCAACTGTAAAGTTTGCTGTCGGGCTGTCTTTCATGAGAGGGCTCGGCCCCTCATTTCCGGTGAAAGGAACACTTAATGCTTCAGCATACCAAGACATTTTGGACAATTTCATGCTCCCAACTCTGTGGGAACAGTTTGGGGATGGCCCCTTCCTCTTCTAACATGACTGCGCGCCAGTGAACAAAGCAAGGTGAATAATTTATTATTTATTGATAAACAGGTCGAACCTAAAGCACTATCACATTGAATGTATCATTATTCCATCTGAATTTTTCTTAGTTGCTACAATAGGTTATCTCTCTAATTACATTGCTCTTTATAGTAACACTGTAATGCAGTGGTTCTTAAACATTTTACATCATTCCCCACACGGCAGGAAGAAATATTTTTACGTCCCATCTAAACAAACCAACGACAGAAAAGCCTAGCTGCAATTTTATTTAGATAATAAATGTATTCACAATGAATCCTTCGGTAATTTCTGTTTTGAACAACTTTTATTTAAAAAAACTACAGTCGCAATAAAGAAGTGTGCTGAGAAGTGCGAACTTGTGGTCGGTACCTTGTGGCCCAATCCTGGTTTTTGGTACCACTGTAAACCATGCACAACAGACCCGATCACATTAGCACTTTTCAGTACACGTCTTTACTGCTGCTGTTGACTTACACTTGCAGCCACAGCTTTTCAGCGGAGGCAGCAGATGTGCATATAATTAATGTAACTGCCGCAAAGTTCTTTGTTCCGCCGTAAAAGTGATTCCGATGTTAAACATTAGTTCCGCATGACTTTTCTGCCAGGTAACTTGTGCTCCACCCGAACTCTGCGCTCCACACAGAAGCACAGCTGTAATGTGAGGTTGGTGGAACAAAAAGGCTGAATATGTTTGAAAATGAAACGTCCATTAATTTTAACTGCAGGGCACATTATGGCTGGGGGTTGAGCCCCCCTAAAAGTGTAATCCTAGAATCGCCCCTGCTGAGCAGTCTCACTGTATCACAGAAAAAAATCTGAATAAAAACAAAAATCTGGCAAATGCTTGAAAAAAAAAACCCAAAACAAACAAAACTATTTGTTTCCTTATGACTGGAATTGCGTTCCTAAAGAAGCCGGACTGTTTTTAGGGCAGGAGGAGGGGGGGGTACTGGATCCAGCATCAATTCCACGGCCACACCCACATTACATCCTGCATGCTGGAGAATTACACCGACTAACGATACAGCATGGTTGCACCGAAAAACACCTCCCAAGGAGTCCCTTCCAAGCCAAATCAATGGAAACCCCCATTACCCGACACCAGGGATGCGGAGAAAGCAGTGAATACGGTCAGTGTGCTCATTTATGGAAAAAAAAAATGGATTTACTGGTAAAACTACACAACAGAAGAAAGGAGCTGCAATGTGAAATGTGTCTTCGGGAAGAAAATTAAACGATTAAAGATAAAATAACCTTTTTTTCTAACCTGAATTTCTAATAATCAAAAGCTTTTATCCAAATTGATCATGATAAATTATGAATTGAAGCTTCAGGTGTGATTTAATGATGCATTCAGGATTTTGCCGAAGCTTTCTAGGTAAACAACTGCGAGCCGGATCATTGACCGCGGTGATGCGCAAGAAAGCGCCCATCTTTCATCCTGTGCTTATACATATTGTAACGTTAAGCTCTCTATTGTAACATAAGCTCTCAAGGACGAGACGGGTTTTTTCTCATCACGGTTTATTGAGGAGGTACAGAAAAACGGGACGTTAATCCCGAGGACAATCCTCCGGTACATCTCATTCTCCAGCTCCCGAACAACAACAACCCCTCCCTTTCCCGCACGCACTCGATGACTTTTCCTGCAGCACAACCAAATCATGTCTTCTAACAGGGCGTTTTTAAATTAATCAAAGCACCCCCAAAGATGTCTTACTTTTTTTGACAATACTTGCTGTTTGTGTGACACACAATATAAAAACCACACAGCACTTGGTTGAGACGTAATATTTTAACAACAAAAGTATAGATACCCCCCCCCCCCCCCCCCCCCCCCCCCCCCCCCCCCCCCCCCCCCACAAA
>VUQR01001951.1:0-10118 GCA_015108515.1 Hemichromis elongatus | reverse complement strand
GTGGAGGAAAACCCCCCCCCCCCCCCCCCCCCCCCAAAAAAAAAAAGCTGATGCAATTTCTCCTCTTGCTCTGGATGGAAAAGGTATTGAAGGAGAGGGCACGACTGCAGAACTACTCGTATCCTGCAGAAATAATAAACAACTTGGGTGGGAGCGGGCGTAATCTCTTGAATTATGTTTTAGCATCCAGTAAGCACGGCTACACGTTCGGTGCGTCAGAAAATGTTTAAATGTCAAGCTGAGTTAGGGGGGAAAGCCAAAACACTTCCCAGAGCGCAGTGTCCATGGTTATAATATTTTACACAACGTAAGCACGAAAGTGTTGGAATAAACCTACGTGGGGCATATAGTATGTAATGCTGTGCATGGGAGGCTACGTGGAATTTTAAGGGGAAAATCTATTGCCGTAAAATGTTTAAGGAAATAATCAAGAGCTAGTAAGTGGAGAGGTGATCAAGACCACACCCCATTCCCTGCATCCAGGTCATTAATACCTACTGGCAACTGAAGGGTCAGCCCACAGGTTAACCTGTGACAGAGGTAAAGGCTGAGCATCATCACGCCACCGTCCTGCTGTAGGGCTGCAGGCGGTTGGAGGATGGCGATTAAGGAAAGACACAAATTTCAGTGTCTGTTTCTGCAGCGCTGAAGGCCAGAGTAAACAGAACAAGAGAATTCAAATCTGGTAAGTACAATGCCTAAAATACAGCCAGTGGTTAGGATGTTTGATAGCTTGGAGGGTTTAAATAGGCGCATGGGAGAAAGGAAGGAAAGAAATGGGGAAAAAAACACAAAGGAGATTATCGTACATCATCATTAGTGAACTACAGACTCCACAGTAATCCGCTGCAAGAGCTCCGATGTCAATAAGGAACTGGAACCCTGGGCCTAAGTGCAAGAAGAACCAAAGAGAAAGATGGAGATCGGGACGAGAGCAGTTCTTAACCTACATATTTCACCAAAAAGAAGTCTAGGTAAACATGCATATTCAAATGACTGGATATTTTTGGCTTATTTTTGTAGGTAAAGCAGCCATACTGGGGTTCTGATCTTTGGCCAAGCTCAAGTGCATTAAAGTGGTTGAGAAACACCAGGACAGCACAACCAGTTGGTGCAGTAAAGAGGAGGGTATGCCTGAAAATAGGGATGAATTATGTGTGAGTAATTGCGTATAAGTGTGCACCAAAATAAAAATACAAGTGTAACCAAGCAGACCACGAATGTTCCAGACTCCAGCCACTAATGCAGGTAATTAAAAATCATGTGTTGAAATCAGTTTACATTAAGAGACACTCCACAAAACCCATTTTGCTGCGGCTGCCGTTGTTTGTTTGCAGTCATTAATCGTTTTACTGCTTTAACCCGTCCTACATCTGCATTGCGGGGGAGAGTGACAGGAAAGACGGAGGGTGAGAGAGGCTCGCCGTGCACACACAAGCTCATGAGCCAGACAGTTGCTTCGTGGGGCTCGCCTCGGTGAGACGCCGGTTCGCGTCCCTGATTGTCAAATCGGCTCTCAGCGCGGGAATCTGAGCAAACAAAAACAGCACTGTTTCCTTGACACAAAGTAGCCAAGAGCTTGGCTTCTCCTTCCCCTTTTCTGCAGGCTGCTGTGCCTTCCAATAAAAGTCTCCATAGATAATGAACGCTAGTAGACTGTCCGCAGCCAAAGCTTGGCTCCGATGGCAGTGCACTGTGGTGTCTGTGCGTTAGTCATCTCAGGATGAATGAGTCACCGGAGAGAAACCTCAAGCACCACCCAGGTAACAGTTCAGTCACACAGGCGGTGAACACAGCAGCGAGATGAAGGAGAGAGGGATTGTCAGCCAAGAATTCTATTCTGTGAGGTCGTGCTGCCACCTTGTGGTCTGTGGAGGAATGACCGCAGAGAGCCTGAAACAGTGAGGAACATTTGTATATTCTGCAAGGAATATGGGAAATAGGTGCACTGATTTATTGAAACACTGTGTGGACACAGTATATAAGGCATAAACAGACTTTGTACAATTCTAACACTCACCAACATCAATATTTATTATTACAGAGCCTAAAATCTGTCATGTAATCTTTTTTGTCATTTCTCCAAGTAGTCTTCAGGAATGGTTCTCTAGGCTTCTTGAAGGACATTCAAAGCTCTTGTTTGAATGTCAACTGCCATTTGTTTTGTTTTCTGTCACGATGATCCCACACTGCTTCAGTAAAATTGGCGTCCGAGCTCTGGGAAGGCCAATCCATGACTGACATTTCGACATTGTGTGTTTGGGATCATTGTCATGCTGAAAAATGACACCATTAACAATCAGATGCTTTCCGGAGAGTACTCCACGGTGGATCAAATCTAATGGCCCTTTTCTGTGTTCACAATTCCATCTGTTTTGAGACGATTCCCAAAAACATCAAATGAAATGCATCCACAAAACATGACAGAGCCTCCACCGTGTTTTACACACAGCTATAGGTTTCCCTAGGGCTTCCCAGTAAAAGGTTCCGAAATATGTCATTTTAAATTATTTCTTTGATAAGTTGTCTGTCATGTGTAGACACAGCACTGGTTCAGTCCTTGAGTTAGATGTTTTTAATGTTTGAATGATTCACAGGTCAGTTGTTGAGTTGCTTCACAAACTTTTCAAAAATCATTTCATTGTCAGCTATAAGCTAGAAGTCTCGAGAACTATTGTTCAAGATCGCTAAAACAGACTGAGTGGAGCTTGGAAGCAAAATATATAGGGTAGTTCACGGGCGGTTCATTGCTTTGTATTTGACGGTACAGCATCCCTGGTACTCCAGTGTGCACTTCCTGATTTGAGTAAAATATTTTTGTAGTAAGATAACCTTGAGCTGAGTAGATAGGGAGTCAGTCAGAATGAGAGAAAACAGCAAAGGACTGGAGATCCTTTAAATAATCTTTAAAGAGACATGACAAGCGCTTGTGCGTTTTACAGCTAGCTGATACAAGATAGACTCGAAGACCAGAGAACAAGATGAAAGAGCATCTCATGATGGATCTTACAGGCAGGTTCTCAAAGTGAAAGAAAAGTGAAGGTGTTTTCACCTGGCACTTTATCTTTTCGTGCCCTCCCTGTTACACAGCTGGTTGAGTTTTCATATTGGCAATTTGGGATCAAGAGCAAGCTAATCATTAAGAAAAATCCTCCCTGTAGCAGAGTTTCTGATCAAAGACAGCAGAGTCTGAATTCGTGGCATAAACCACAATAACAGAACTAAGCCTGCAAAATATGAGGAAAAACCTCCCAACAAGCAAACACAACAAATCAATGTGGATGTGCAGAAGCTGGATGTTTACATAACAGTAATTACTGGTGCATATAGAGCTGTAGTTTGGTATAGAGGATTCTTTGTGGTAGGCACAGGAAAATTGTTCAGCAATTTGGCAAATATTCCTCAGGGAGTGATTTACCAAGTTACAACAAGACTATTAATACAGCTATCGCTACAATTTCCACGATCTCTGTCATTTATATGTAGTTCATATATATGTAGCTGTAAAACAAAGCACAGAGAGTCTTCCTGGGGTCCAAATTACATTATTAACATTATTCAGGACAACAATGGCGATCAGCACTGAGTTGAGTTCCAGGGGTGTTGCTTTAGTGAACCTGTGTTTTTATCTGTTTATCAGAGGGACCGACCTTTGCACACAGCAGTTTATATTAATAGTTAATGCATTTTAGAGCAAAATAGGGTAAAAAATAAAAGAAAAATGAGAATTAGCTCCCATAACCACTTCTTCCCCTGACTCCATGTTGGCCACACCATCAGACTAATTACCCCAGTAATCACTGTGTTAATATTATAAAGGGCCTTGAGGCTGAGCTCCTCTATCCTATTTCAACTGAAGTTAGTCAGCCAGAGGAAATTATGACGCTCTCAATGCGCTGCTGCTGTCCTTTTTTAACAGCGTCATCTCTGGTTTGAGGTGATGTTGGCACAGAGAATATAAAGAAATGACATTGCCTCAATAATGTTCACAACATAACATCCCAGGCTAAGACCCTCACCTTGTTTTATACTGGTTTTTATCCATTACCAGTCATCTACCAGTTTGAAATGCCTGGCCCGTGCCTTAACCAATGCTCAAAAAAACAATTTTCAGCCTAATCTGGGGTTTTTATTTGGTTTTTGCTGTTATTTATTCCTCATTTTGTGCCAGGGAACAAAGAAATCTCATCCTACATATTTATGAAACTGGATCCCAGATATAAAGACAGACGGGACCAGTTTGTTTGCCAACAGGCCAATGGCAGTTAACAAGGTGATTACACACTGCTCTATGAATACAACAAAGCTGAGTATCTATGTCATCCTGGCAATTTCATGTGGTACCTGAACGCGATTAAATCCGTCACTCCCACGCAGACGATTTGTTGCTGGGTATCGATTCATTACCATAATCACAGCGGTGCACTGATTTCCTCAAGGTCACCTTTTACCTTGCTCATTTTTCTCATATATAGCGATGCATTCTCTTAAAGTAACTCTTAAATCTGTATAATGTTCCTGAGAGTAAACAGCAGGCACACAACTCTGGCCCCACCTGCTGTTCAAACCTTCTGTTTGCACAGGGCAGCAAATCAGAAAATAGCTGGCCCAAAGGGAGGGCGGCTTTAATCTAGAGGCCCTAAAATGGCTTGTTTCAGACAGAAGTGGAGGGCTACAATGAATGGTCAGACAAACAGTGATTACTTTGACCCATGAATAATGCAAAGCTGCTTTAACAGAGTCTAAAGAATACAAATAAGGAGCTGGAAATGAAACAGGTCCACTTTAAGTACTGGAAGCCTGACTGATAACGTAATAAAACACTGTAAAAACAATAAAGAATCAATTAAAGAACAAAAAAGTCTCAGTTTGAGGCTGAGCAGCCACAAACAAATAAACCAAAACATACTGGTGGAGCCAGTGTTGCCCCTCAGACTCCTAGTAGACGCTTCTGTGCTATGAATTTCAATTTGAGGTGACAACTTTCTTCAGTTAGATTTTCAGAAGCCTTGCCCTAACCCTGCCTGCACCTATGGTATGAATTTGAAAATCCTACCTCACTTCCTTCTTAAGATATCTTGTTAAAAAGCTTGGGTCTTTATGCTGCCCGCCCGCCTGCCCACCCACCCAGTAGGTTGGCAACAACATCAGCCTTTTACAGCTGAGGGGTAAACACTCTAAGTGGTTATCAAAGCAAACTAATCCTAAAATAAAGTAAATTCTGGGCATTCTCAGGCTTTTGTGCTAGTTTCTGCCCTCTAGTGGACACAAATTACAGTCCTGCATCAAATCAGGAATGAAAAAAATGCCTTTGTTGGATTTACGCCTAACAAAAGCATCCAGTGTGATCCACTTTGAGATCGCTGAGGCACACAGGCCACCTTAGGACACATCAGATGGTGGCTTAGCAATGAAAACAAATGGAAAGCTCCATGAGCCACGTGAAAACAACATAGCCCATCCAAAAAGAGTTTTTTTTTCTGTTTTGTCTGCAGCGTAAACTTGTCTGAGACAGATGGGGAATAAACTAAACTGCTGTCGAGCACGGAGAGTTTCAAAGTGTGAAGCCGCTTCCGTACTCGCTCTCTAATTCCAAACACAACTAAGAAGGATAATTCTTATAACGAACACAATATATTTTGCGTTCCCGGATTCACCAATCACCACGAGTGTTTTGTGAGCAGATGGTCAGGCGGGGCATATACAAACTGTCGAATTAATGTAAATCAGCTGCTTCGTAGACGCCCCGCATTCACCACCTCAGCCGAATGCTTTTTGTTCGAGGTGTAAACAGGCTGACTTACAAATAGATAACGTGAAGAAGCAGACATCACTCCCGGCAGCACAGAAACACTTGTGGTCTTCATCTAAGCCTCGCCAGTGGCCTTTAAATGTCTGATTTTTCTGAGTATTTCTCATGTGTGTTAAGTGTGTTTTTATGAGCGATTATGTGCGAGCACACTCTGTGCCCATTTCCTGATAACATAAAGGAGCTTAACCGCAGGCAGCGGTATCAAGTTTCTCAAACCAATCCAGGCGACCCAGAGCCTTTGACCAAAGCAACATGCTGAATATAATTTGCCTTATTCAACAGTCTAGATACCACTGCGATTCCTGCCAGTACAGTAACAGGACTCCTGCCACCATGCAAGGATCACATCCACGTACGTGATTTGGTTGAAATCTCACTCGTGGTGTTTCCTGTGGGTTTCCGGTAAATATGGAAATTATGAAAAACAATGATTTGTGTTCCCTGTGCTAATATATTTATTTAATAGAGAAACTATGTGAGTCACCAGAGGATGTGTCAGACTAAAGTGCAGCGAATACGCACGAACATCCCATTATGTAGTTACAGCCATTCAATCAACAGAAATGATACGGTCTGTACTTTGATTATGTGGTTAGTCAGCCTCTTAGCTTGCTGCCATTAGGCTTCGAGTGCATTTGCACATCAGCCACGCATTTAAATAAATAAATGACACGCAGGCACATACGTGCATACATATTTACACTGCACAGCCAGCATGTCAAGAGATAAAATTACAGGAGATGGAAACAATAGCTGTTGAAAGGCACACTGCTGTCAGTGGAGAAAATGATCCTTCTTGAAAAATACAATTTGCAATACCTTCTCTGATATTCCTGTAATATTACTCTTGCACACTACAAGCAGGCTCACTACATCGTCTGTGGTTTGCATATGGCTTAGCCTCCCCCCCCTCCCCCCCAGTGTCTTTTTACACAAAAGCTAAACTGTGCAGCTGTTACCTAATGTTCACAGCCGTACGTACTAAAATACAGTACATAAGGCAAAAAAACAGACTGTTTTACCTCTTTATTGACCTCCTACAAATATTTTGACTTATCACTCCATAAGATCTAAATTCTTGTGTAATTTTGCACACCTCATCCTTTTCCCCGTGTTACCCTTTCTTAAGAATGACAGCCACCCTTCCACTGACAACATTTCGGGTGATGCTTGAGTTAACAGCTCTTTAGCAAACACCTATTTAGTGCACATGTTTCTATTTTATGCCTGTCTTACTGTGGTGTTTTTCATAACTTCAGTTAAAGAAATAGGAGCAAATATTGTGTTTTGCAATAAGTATCTTAGTACCTAATACTCATATTTGCCAATTATGGCAGACTAAATCATTCATCACCGCAAGGTGCGATTACTCATGATTCAGCTGGTCTCTCTCCCCCGGGCTCTCTCTCTCTCTCTCTCTCTATCGTCATCCCAGCAGCAGAGTGTCTGCAAATAAGTGGAGAGAGCTGCATCTGTGCAGCTTTGCTCCTCCAACTTTACCACACAGTGTGTTGTATGAAAGGTGACAGCTAACTGAGAGCATTATACAAGTGTGGGAAACTTTGGAAACTTTTATATGTGCAGTATTGCAGAGTTTCTTGACTGTGTAGCTCAACAAGTAAAAGTTGAGGAAAGTGTGAGGTGCTTTTGGGATCCCAGAGAGCGAGCACACAAGTATGCAACTTGTAACAATATAAAGAAAGGTCAAAGAGGATCGTAAAAGCCACGAGCTCCTTCTGTTGTGGGCAAAGATGCTGATTACTGATGTTTCAGTCTAAAACACAAAAACAGCTTCATTGTGATAGCTGTTGCTCAACGGATTGCTCCTGTTGACCTTGAAGCCCCTGAAGACAGGTAAATAACTCTGACCATAATGTAGAGTTTGGCAGCCTTACAAACACGGGGTTATACGTTCTCTCCTTCTTTTCTCTTACTCCTACCTGGAATCCAGTTTCTCTCTTTATCCCCGACAGAAAAAGCTTTATATTTTGTTACAGGAACTATAGCTCCATATTTAAAATATGACCGAGTCCAAACAATTCAAAACACTGAAGCATTTTTCCTTTAAACACCTAATCCGCCTCCATTCGTATCTCCGAAAGATACTGTAGATTATTTCTAACACGCGTGCCAGCAGGCAGGCCTTCTGCAGTGTGGGCCGACTTGCGCTAATATTAAGGCATTGTTTCTCTGCTGTGTCACAGTCAACCTTCACAGCACAACACTAAACGCTGCAGCACAACAGTTGTTTGCATGAGGCAGCGGGCTGAGGCGCAGTTGTTTTTGTCACAGCGATTTTCGCGGCGCTTTGGAGCGCGTGCAAGTGTTGAGCAACAACGCAGCGCTCTGAATGTATTCTCTGTGCAAACGAAAAAGAAAAAAAAAAAATTGTGCAGTGAAAAGAACCTGTGAGGAAAAAAGACTGAGCGACTGAGACAGAGAGAAGACAGGCGGCGTGATGTTATCACGCTGGGATGACATATTGAGAGCAGGTATGATACAGTATTTTACACTTGCAGTGTACTAGAAGACAATACAACATGAACTCTCACCCCAAAACACCCGTGACAGGTCATCAGATCCAGTGCTGTTTCCATTTCAAGTAAAGATGGCCAACTGTTTAAATGTGATGGATGTTTATATCATGAACTTCTTGCCTTCTATTTTCAGACTATTGTGCCCACGAACTCCAACTGTTGACTGGCTCAAGGTTGTGACAGAAAAATGATAAAAAAATGTTGAATCCCATTTAAAAGTCCAGTTAAGTATATTCTTGTGATCCACATCCAGCAGCATGCTAGAGAAAAAAAAAACCCACACACACCTTAAATTCTCCCACCGTGCTATCCCCTAACCCGTCCCGGTCTCATGTTGCGCCTGTGATACCCGAGAATCAATTACAACGCTTCGGCTGGTAATGAGGTCTCCAATTACCTGATCCACAGGCCAACGGACAATATACGGATCTTTAATCTTTTATGCGCCTTCAACAAGCCTGCCGCACTCTCCTGGCAGCATTTCCCCCAAAAGATTCAACGCAACCAACGCTGTTACATGCAGCTTACGGAATTAAGCTCAAATCAAAACATCATTTTAATCAGCAAGTGGGGTAATTATACTTTACTAATTAGATCAAATGAAAGGGACCAGGGCCCGGTAATTTTGGAAGCTGAAAATTAGCCAGCAGCTTTGGGTTTCCTAAGCTGACCACTTGATGGATGTCATTTTAATTGCCTAAGCTCCAAAACTGGAGTAGCTACAGTCCTACAGTCCTCCCTGTATGAATATATATACACTTAGCACTGTTGTCCCTTTCTGTTTACATTTTGCATTGTCTCTGCAAGTGCTTGGCTTCTTCCAGAAAACATGCAAATAATGGGATTAGGTTAATTCTTAACTGTCCATAGGTGTGAATGCGAGTGTGAATAGTTGTGTCTCTGTGTTGGACCTGCGACAGACTGGTGACCTGCCCAGGGCGTACCCTGCCTCTCACCCTAAAACAACTGGGATAGGCTCCAGCGCCCCCCGCCACCCTGAAGAGGATAAGTGGAAGAGAATGAATGAATGGATATATGAAAATGTAGCGATAGCTGTAATAAATTTCTTGTTGTAACTTGGTAAATCACTCCCTGAAGAATATTTGCCAAATTGATGAACAATTTTTCTATGCCTGCCTAGAAAATTGCCACAGATAATCCATACAGCTCTATATGCTCCAGCCACCCCACAATCCAGAATCCGATAAGCAGAAGGGAACAGACGGACGGATGGATGGATGGATGGATGGATGGATGGATGGAGATGGGTGGATGGAGAGATGGAGATGGATGGATGGATAGACGGAAGGAAGGAAGGAAGGAAGGAAGGATGGATGGATGAATGGATGGATGGATGGATGGATGGGTGGATGGATGGATATGAATGGATGGATGGATGGATGGATGAATGGATGGATGGATGGTTTGATGGATACAGCACCTTATGCTGTACTCTCTGGACTGTCAGCCCTGGACTTTTTCCATGCGTTCGTCTCTTTATCAGCTTTGATCACCAAACTTGCTCTTGCTTATTATCTTTCATGCATCAGGAGAGAGCATCAAAGCTTTAAAAAGATAACTTGTTTTTTGGGGGGTTTCTTTTATCATCACATGTTAACAGTTGCCTCCCCTTGGGGTGGGTGGGTGGACGGATGGATGGAGATGGATGGATGGATGGAGATGAATGGATGGATGGAGATGAATGGATGGATGGATGGACGGAGATGAATGGATGGATGGATGGATAGATGAATGGATGGATGGATGGA
>VUQR01001950.1:3645-14337 GCA_015108515.1 Hemichromis elongatus | reverse complement strand
GTCCAATTTGTGCTGCAGACTGATATAAAGCTTCCCACCTCTGAATGACTACACAAATACTGGTAAACACAGTGTCTTGGCTGGGCATTTTCCATCACTTCAGTCTCTCCCTGACCTGCTGCTAACATTAGTTTCCTTTGGCTCATTAACATGGTGTCAGGCTGCGCCACTGAAGCTATGAAGCACAGCCTGGCCAAAAGGACATCAGCGTGAGCCTTTAGCAGTTTGCATGAAAAAGGCTTTTAGTGCACAGAATTCCAGTAGAGGGTTAGCTCTGAGTATCATTGACGCTGCAGTGGTCACATGGCCTGGTGTACTGTGGCCTGATCTCAGCTGTATAGAGCTCCTCCTTCTGCCATCAGGCGTTCTTTCAGGCTTTCTCTCTGCGCCTCCAGGCACACTCAGTGTTAGATGTGTGATGTGGTGCCTGAAATTTGGATATAAAAGACAATTTAAAAAAAAGGAAAGGGTTAACAAGTTTAGGAACACAAGCAAAGGACCAAGGAAATGTTCTTGGTTATAACTAAGAAGGCTATAATTATTATAATCCCTTTCTTTGTTCAAATTACAGGCTTTAGATTGCCCAGCAAATTGCATTTTAAATGCAGTGGGGCAGTGTTGCAAAGTGTGTGACAGTGACATGCTCTGTCTTTCTCTGCTGCAGTAGCGCTCTTTTATCTTACTTCTCCTCTCTGCTGGTCAATCTCTCCATCCCTAAACCCCTCACTTCACCTCTCTGCCATTCAATCATTCCATCCCTACCCCCCCGTTCTATCGATCCACAGCAGTACATATTTGCTCTCCTCTCCATCTCTCACGCTCCCAAGGGCCACGGAGGGAGCAAAGAAGCTGTCTCTGAAGTGTGGAGTGCTACAGCAGCAAAGATCCATGTAGCTGAAACAAACTCACCAGGTTCTGAAGGGAAGACGTTTCTCAGCTGCTCAATGACCTCCTGGAGCTGCAGCACCGTGTCCTGCTCATGCTCCAAATCATCCCCTGCCACACACACACACACAGATTGTAGTCGGCACAGAAAATGTTACCTCTCAGTGAAAGGATAAGGTTTTACATTTACCATGCATGCATATGTCAAGCCCTCATCTTAGCCTGGCTTCATGTCACTGACCTGCTGCTTCAGTGTCTGTAGTCTCTCTGCTAGCTGGCTCTCCATGGTGTCCTCCTCCAGACACAGGAGAAGACAGGGTTGATGGTTCTGATCCATTGGCCTCTGAATCATCTTTGGGCTGTTTTTAGAAGAGACTTATTAGCATTCATTCTAAGTAATCCCTCATATCTATCATATTTCAGACATCAGGGTCATTTTGCCTTTCAGATAGCAATAAATGTGATGTATAATGGCACTCAGCCAGCAGTCCTCGAATAGGAACTCAGAGAAAAATTGTTTAAAAACGCAATTTTGCCCAACAGCTGTTCATCAGGTTACTATGATTTGTGCTTTGATAGGTAGATAAAAGCCAAAGGGAGTTGCACTGCACAGACAAGCATTGCAGAAAACAGACTGACAACAGGATGGATGCTTCAATTCACAATCAAAGGGGGATAGTGTAACTCTCGAAGATCTTATATGCAACATTCCCATGGTTCGTATTGTTTTTAGCAACACTGTGGCAATACTCCAGAGGTGAGTAAGTTCAGTAGCTGCTGCAAAATAGAGGTCTCTGTAGAGACTGGGAGGGATTCATACATATACTTCTAGAGACGACAGACTGCAGATTCTACAGATTTTATTTTCTGAGGAAATGAAACTGTGATATAGGTCCACAGAGAAAAGAATTCAAACTGCATTTTTTCTCCCTTTTTGTTTTTAACCCCAGAAAATGTACCTCTTGCTCCTTCCCTTCTAAATTTCCAAGTGTTTATCCTGAAGATGCAGCATCCTGTTTTCTCCTTGTTGTCTTTCTCCTACTGTCATTTATTCCCCTCATTTTCTCTTTATTCTGTGGCCTGAGTGTGCAGTTTAGATACTCCCACTGACAACAATTTACACATTGCCATTATAGTAACCAGTAACTGTGAGTGTCAGCTCCCACTCTCCTATCTCTTTGCCACACCTTTCCTTTACACCGCAGTAAATCCTTTTATATGACGCTCCAGAGTGTATTAAGGCTTATCCTCTTTCTTAACTCCTTCAATACTGTACTTTTTTGTACTCCTATTCTATTTTTTTAAATGAACAGTCTGTGCCTTTTTGTACTTTTATAAGTATATTTCAGGAACTGTGCTATCTGTGGGAAATACAAATATTGAAAACCGGTGAGGTTAAATTTCCCTCTGTGGCCCTTTTTTTTAAAAACTGCAGCTACAGATATCCTCAAGAACTATACAGTGCTGTGCCAAAACATTTCTAAAATATCCAAACCTACCTAATTGTCCCCTAAACCTAATAACTGGTTGTGCCACTCTTGGCAGCAAGAACTGTAATCAAGTGTTGGTGATACCTGGCAATGAGTCTTTCACGTCGCTCTAAAGGACTTTTTGCCCAGTTGTCTTTGCATGTTTGCTTTAATTCACACACGCTGGAGGGCTTTCAAGCATGAACGGCCTATTTATGGTCATGCCAAACATCTCAATCTGATTTAAGTTGGGAATTTGACCAGTCCACTCCAAAACCTTCATTTGGATTTTCTTTTTTAACCATTCATCTGTGGACTTCTTAGTGTTTTTCTGATGATTATCCTGATGCATAACCCAAGTGAGCATGAGCTTTATAAACTGATGACAGGACATTCTCTCTCAGGATTTTCTGGTAGAGAGCAGAAATTCTTGTTTCATTACTTATGTAATGCCATTACTTCCAAATGGCCTTCCACAAATTCATCTTTTGTCTCATCAGCACACCGAATATGTTCCCAAAAGTCTTGGAGATCATCAAGATGGAAATTGTACCTTGGAACTCTAACACTGATGTCTTCTCAGATGCTTTAGCCTATTTCAGTCTGTCAGACAGATTTTATTTAAGTGATTTTGTTATTCAACAGGTCTGTCAGTAATGAGAATTGGGTGTGGCTAGTGAAATTGAATGCAGCTTTCCAAAAAACGTGCTTAATTACAATTAATTCATGACTTAATGAGGGAGGGCAATTCATTTTTCACACAGGGCCAGGTAGGTTTGAATAGCGTTTGTTTTTCTAAATCAATAAATTTTGCATTTACTCGGATTATCTTTGTCTAATATAAAAAAAAAAATTGGTGATCTGAATCTACAATATTTGCCTTTGAAATCTAGTTGGTAGATTTAGAAGTACAAATAAAAAACACCCTCAAGGTTGTACTTAAGTATTGTTTTGAAATAAATAAAATCCATTGTAGACACTGTTCATTTTATTTCCAGATCTCTCTCAGAGGTATAATGCTGACCTGTAGCAGTAACTCCCTGAGCCGGCGCAGCTGGGACTCGAGCTGTTTGTTGTGGTCCTCCAGGATCTGCATACGGGTCTCCAATCGAGTTTTGTGTTGCCGGAGGACCCGTGCCTCGGCCAAGAGCTCCTCGTCCTGCTGCCCTCCCGCTGTAGGTGAACCGAGACCTCCTTCTCCAGCCTCAGTCAGCATGGGAACTGATGCCGCCTCTTCGTGTTTCCACTTAAGCCGCCTGTACTCGCTCTGCAGCACCCTGAGGACCAACAGATGGAGGAGAACAGTTAAGGCAACTTGTTGGTGCAGCAAGCAAAACATACTCACACAACTTAGGGAATTATACTGACACAAACAGAAATTCATAAACACATTATAGCCTGACATTTTGTACTTATGAGACGAATAATTTGAATGATTTACTAAATACCAACACATTAAACAATCAGTACAGCAGGATCCTAATGTATTATTGATACTAACCACATGGAGTGCAATCTTCATTCTGAATAGAAGCCTTTCATATCACATATTTGTATGGTGCTGTGAATATTCAGTGACTTTGCATGGTGATGCGCTATTAAAACTTTTATACGTTTTAAACGTTTATAAACTTGTGATGCATTGTTAATTGATTTGGCTGCTGGAAAATAATGGTCACAATATACTGTTCTATTTAAATGCAGAATAATCTGTAACTCTCTCTTTGGAAAAGCAAAGGTAAAAAACACAAACAAAATAAAATAGAATAGAATAAAATAGAAACAAAAAACAGAAAGTCAGGGTAACTGTAGGTGTTCTAAAAAAATGTGAATGGTCAGAGGTTGAACAGTTCGCCATGGCGTGAGTTTATCGGTCCTTCAACCAGATGAGCTAAAAATGTTTTGTCTGGCTAGATGAAACCTTTTTAGCTCATCTGGAATTTTGTATTTTACAGGTTATCACTGAATTAAATTTAAATGTAATTTTGTAATTTTTTTTTTGCCAAATTTGATTCACAGTCATTTAATGTAATTCATGTTTTCATACATATGAAATCTTCCTGTTAAAAGGATGTTTTTTTCTTCCCACTGACTCCAGTGGGAAGTGCTAGGATTTTTCTGTTTTCTTTGTATTTTTTTAGGGTCTTTACTGTACAATATAAAGCATCCTGAAGTAACTGTAATTGTGATTTAGCGCTATATAAATAAAATCGAATTGAACTGAACTGAATAGATCATTGGAGTCATAGTTCTTAAATATATGTGGTTAATCCCCTACAATAAAAAACATTTCTGGTAAATTCTATATTATATTAGATAAAAGCACATATCCAAAGTTAGAAAAACACTACGTGGTTTTTTATTATGGGTTAAAGAGACCCAAAATAAGTTCTTAATTTACAAAACTTATTGTTTTGTTATAAGCAACAGAAAAACCACTGAATAGCATATAAAATAAGCTAGAGCAGCTACTTTAGTCATTAATAAGGACAACACTATAACAAGAGACACACTTTGTAGAAAAACTGAACTAGGTCAAGGTTTCAGACACCCAAAGGGCATGAGTGTATGTGTAGCTGCGTTTCACTGTGTGTCTGGTAAGGTCACAACCAAACTAAGGAAAGGGAAATGTATTCATATGAGTCATTCAACTAAAGGATGCCTCTGGTAACCAATTAAATGGAAAGGAAAAATGAATTTGCTTCATTTATGGAAAATATCTGCCCCGTAGTAACTAAAATCAAATTCAAAAGCATTAACATCTTGTATTTTAGATATTTTTTACACTTAAAGCCAAACAATTCATAATAGACCCCTTTGTTTTTCTTGTGCAGGACAAACTCAAGGATGACATAGGAGTGGTTCCATGTTACCACCACATTGTTTTACAAGTTTAATGCTCAGGTATGCACACAGAAAATGCAGCTTTTTTTCTTCTTCAGGCAGTTCAAAAGATTTAGAGTATGAATGTGTTTACTCTCTGCAGGAGGTTTGCAAATGACAGCAGACATACCGAATTGAGTGTAATACCTCCAGATAAACACACAAACATACTTGTGTAAAATGCTTCTGGGGAGCTTTACTTACAAAAATTGCACGTTAAGCCAAACTTTAAGGTCTCTGCAACAAACATTATTTTTATCTAAGCCTCAACCATATCTAAAAGCAAATCAAATCAAACACAGTTTCAAAAATAACGAAAATAATTCTTGTTTGGATGTGATGCAACTGGTGCTGAAATATGTCTAAAAGATGGGATTCTGGAGGATTTATTGTGCTTGAAAACACATGAATAATAAAGAATGAATGATAAATGATTAAGTCCTAACAGCTTTATTTCCTGGCTACGGACCTGTTCTCGTTCTCCAGGCGGGCCAGGGTGCATTGGAGCTGCTCCTTATCCTGGTGCTCCAAATGCGCCAGCAGCATGTGCTGTCCACAGGGTGAGTCATGGTCCAGGGCTGGGCTGGAGTGACGCAGGAGGTACTGATCTTCATCCCTGAGTCCCCCACACAGGAGACAGCACACTGAGCCACCAGCACACAGCCACCAGCAGCACAAAGCAGAACCAAGAGCATGGGAGAGCACACAGGCCAAAAAGCAAGGCAAGGCAAGCAAGATGGGAAGGCATCACAGGACGAGACACAATGAAACCAGACAGGATACAGCAGCTTGGAGCAGTGTGCCAGGTTCCCAGTCCAAACATTAAATGTTCTGCAATAAAACTTGCTCACCAGACCATTTAATACCTACTTGCATTTATTAAAAATGGAAGTTGCATCTTAAGCTGCACAATATATTGCTCAGATATTAATGTCCAATAACATTTTATTGACACTGGAACAAAAAGTAATGTTCAAATCTATGATAGCATACCTAGGGTTATTAAACAATAAATGGGTGTATGAATGTCTGGCAATTATTTTAATGGAAAGATAGTTGTTGTCACTTTATGTTGCAATAATGCTATTGCCCAGGCAAACCACTTTGTACAGCCAAAGATAAATTACCACAGAGGTATTCGTATCAAGAAAAGACATGATGCACCTGAGCTGAGTTACTCTAAACACTCATACTTAACCTTCAGGTGCATTGATGAGACAAGGTGGGTCTAAATGAGCTTGGGCTTAACTGACTTGCATGCCTTTTACCTGACAACATTAAACTGGATTAATATTTACAGGGAGGGTAAAGGCCGTGCATGCAGGAACCGTGGTTTAGGACAGTAAACAGCAGGATGCCAAGCAAACACCAGCTGGAAGCACAGATAGCACAGCAGCACATGCATAGCCGTGCAGAAGGAAATAAGTTTTTTTTTTTTAAAAACAAAAAACAGGGAAGCATTGACAGACAGAAGGACGGGTGTGCAGAATAAGAACAAGAAGATACAAGGGTACAAAAGCTGGAACCAACACCGCTGCACAGAAGGGGAAGAAGTGAAATGCCATGCATACAAACACTCTCAAGCACAGAATAATTCAGAGACAGAGTATAGATGCAAAAACTATATGTATGTATATACATTTGTGTGACACAGCTCCATCCAAGCAACACACTAGATGCATGCACATAGCAACAAAGACAATGAGCGCAGGTTTGATAAGCAGAAATATCAGTACTGAAATGTGTTTGGCTTCCAAGTCTTTTACTTCTCTCTGAGTTTAAAACTAGCTATCAATGTATCATCAGTCACGATACTCTTTCTGAACAGACTAACACAAACAAATCTGGAAAGGTACAATAAGCACACTTCACACTACACTCACACACATTATACAGACCTCTAAAGTGTGTATGTGGCAAAGCTACAACCTTAACTTTAAAGCAAAACCGTCTCAGAGAAGGAGGAAATGGCTGAAAGCCCACTGCGATATCAACAAAATAAGACATGGACACACAAAAAATCATGATCTCAAACAACCCTAACCACACTCTCCATGTGGCACTTTCTCAGCTTTTCACAATGAGGACTGGCTGCCTCATTCACATCAAACATCCTTATTCCTCTCACTGCTGTAACCTCGCCACTGCCAGCCACTCAGCCAGCTTCTACAGGCACACACATACACTTTGTGTATCTACACACAGCCACAGACCTTAATCGCAGCGGGCATGTGGATGATGAATGGACAGTGTGTGCACACTGCTTGCTGTGGGTCATTTTCATTATGTGGCTGACTATTTATGTGATTACCCATCTTACCCAAAGAGCTGAACATACATGTACAAGTCTGCTCACACAAATAAATGCAGGAAGAGTCGAAGCATCGCGAGGAAAGAGTGTATACACAAAACACACACATAATCCCTGTGAAAGGCTGTGCTTGTAATGACAGGGTTTGTAGAGTGGGGGTGGTGGCATACTCACAGGCTTTCATCAGGAGACAGACTATCCGTGAAGAATGAACAATTCTGGCTCTCCATTTCTGCCAATCTGTATGTATACAAACATAGACACGCACACACACACACACACACACACACACACACACACACACACACACACACACACACACGTACACCAAAGACAGGATGTCAAACATACACGCAGTTGACACATGTACACAAACACCCAAAAGAGAAATATTGAGTGAGATCAGTAAATTTAATAAAAAAGGAAAAGCAACAGATTATGTTTATTGCCACACACACACTGAAAAAAATATGTTTCACCAAACACAAGCTTTAAACAAAAAAATCACAACTTATTTTAAGCCGTGTGTATAAGACCTCTAGCCTGGTGTCGTTAACTACAAATGGATAGTAAGGTGTGCTGGTGCATTTGACTAACAAGACTGCAGAGTGGCAAAAATTCGACTTCCAGTAGAGTAAAAGCTATAAAAATATCCACAAGGAGCATGCATAAAACTTTATTGTACATTGTCTACCCGCATACAGGCAATGAAAAGCCTTTTAGAAATGTGCTACTGTCCAGCACCACAGACAGCATCTGTGGTGTGTGTGAGGCCACAGTGTGTTAGGTGCTGTGTGGTTTTTCAGGACCAAGGACAGCGCTTCCCTTCCGCATTATATCCTGCTGACTGTCAGCTACACTGTACATGCTGCTCTGTAAGCGGTTTTACTATAACACCAAATAAAATGTGCTGCGGCAGGGCAAAAAAAAATAAAAAATCAGGTTTCCTATTTTTAATGGAATACATAAGAAAATTGGGTCCTAGAGAAATCACAACAAAGACGGACAAATATTTTATATATATATAACAATATATAAATATTATTAAAATGGGGGCAAGTACACCCAACAGGTAGGTGAGTGTACCTACTCCGCAATTCACATCTTAACATGTCATTGAGTATTATAAGATTCTGTACAACAATTATTTTTGCAAAAAGAAAGAGCAGGACCGTGCATGACAGGTTGCTGCCATCGCTGTGCGCCACTGATTGAAATCAATAAAAGATAATGGTCAGCATGCATTCTGCTTATAAAATTAATAATACCATTGATAGATAGAACATTTACTGTAGGCTCAGTGCAATACTATTTGTAATATACAACTACAGTACTGCATAGAAAAGTTTAAAAAAGTTAATTTTTGCCTTCCATAACACATTTACAACAATCAATCATTTTTGAATTGTTTATTAATGTTCCATATTGTCCACATCACCACCTATTAGTTCAATGCAGAAACAGCATTTTTTTTTAATAAATAAACAAAAAATATGTCTATAGGTGTTTTGTGCCCCATCTTTATCATGTCTCTTCCAAGCAGCATGCACTTGTATCCACTCTTTCCCACACATTATAAAAATATGTAGGAAGATGTGATATAAATAAGATTCATGCAGCCAGCTCATGCATGCAAGTAGAAACACCAGAAAGTCAATTCATCACAAACAGCTGCAGTCCGCAAAATATCAGAGGGTAATGACTTATAATAGCGATCCATGATTAAAGGGTGGGTTGAAATCGGCGGTCACACAACAAAGTTGTTATTTGCACTGCAAGCGTTGCTGCAGCTTTAACCTCTTTAGCTTTGTCCTTCAAGTCAGGATATTAATCATCACGAAGAAGCAGCCCACTGATGCAAATGTGCTACGAGTCTTGTGCCTGCCCACATAAATAATACACACAGATTTACCACATTAAAATAGTCTTCTTCACACACCGACACGCTACAAGCTGAGTCATCTTTCTCAGTGTGTGGTCAGGTGAAGGAGTGAGGAATGGTAGAAGTGGAGATGAATGATGTAGAGGTTGTCAGGTGCATCCACATAACATCACATTTCTCTCCAGTTTTCTATGAGACCATAATACTAAGAAATGTAGGATTTGTCCATGCCCTGTTACAGGAGGCCCAGCCTGTGAACCCGATCGCTTGTAATTCAGTCTGCAACACTATTCATCACAAAACCTCCACAGACCTCAAGCTTCAATCAGGAACAACAACAAAGAAGACAAGAAAGAGCAGAAAGAAATAAGAGACAGTATTGTTCAAGTTTCTTGTGCATACAAGTGTGTTTAGCCTCATGAATAAATGTAAATAATAAGAAATAAGAAATGTGAGAAAAGGACCAAAGGCTGGAGAAGAGGGATACCATGGTTTAGAAAAATCTTATCTTACTTTCTCTTTTTTATGTGACAAGTTTTTTTTTTAAATTAAAGATCCCGCTGCTTTCAACACAGCATTGTCGATGATGAAAGAAATAAAGTCCTTGCATCAATGAGATTTAGCATGGTAATTGTACATCTCAAACAGTTTAATAACCACTCAAACCTTAGAGAAAGAGACAGACCTCATGTCTGTTGCACAGTATGCAAAAACCAGAGGGAAACTGAATGGCAATACACACCTCCACACACTAATACATAAGATATACACTAATATAGCAATCTTAATCTCATATTAACATTCATATTGTTATATTACTGTTCATATTGTTCATTGCACTTTCCAGTGCTATGAAATTGCATGAAATTGAATTGAGAGCTGGAGAGAGGAAGTGCGAGGTAAGGACACAGATGCACTGTGTTTTTTACTGATTTTTCTAACCTGAAACTTTACCGACCGTTTTTCCTCTTAGATGACTGTACACTACATACATTATCATTTTGCTTATTTTCCGATTTTTGTTTATTTTTTAACAGGTGCATTATTCCAATTGTACGGGCGTTAGCCATGGGGAATTCTCCACTTGTATTCCCTGGCCATACGAAGTGAAGTGAAGTACACTTGCATTCACACACACACACACACACACACAGGCGCACACACACACACACACGCAGGCGCGCACACACACACACGCACACCCCCCCCCCCCCCCCCCCCCACAAACAAACAAAAAAAAAACCCAAACACAAAAAAAAAAA
>VUQR01001949.1:0-10531 GCA_015108515.1 Hemichromis elongatus | reverse complement strand
CACAGGGCAGGGAAAAGTATCACGTATCCTTCCTGAAAAAGCAGATATGCTTCTATTTCTGCAAAAGACTTTTTAATTCTCCATAGTTGATGGATGCAGAATTGCACAGTGCACAGTTCCACTGGACTTGAGTTGATTGTATTTGTTGCTGCTGATATAGTTTTATTTTTGAGTGCCCAGCTCATATATACTTTTAAAAAGGAGAGTGTAAATGTTACCGGACATTCTTGTGGAATTGCCACTGAATAATTTATGTTATACTTTGTTATTGCTACAAAAGAATATTTATTTTATTATTATTTTACATTTACAACTTGTTTTTTTCTGGGGCCCTCGTGGCCCCCCATCGAGGAGCAGTAGGCTGTGGATCTCTTAAGATCTCACTGTTGGGTTTGTAAGGTCACGCTCCTCCTACATTTCTGTCTTGTTCAAAGATAAGATATAAAACAAAGTTCAAAGCTAATCGACCTGTGTGTTCTCCTTTTTAAAAAATAAGAATCGATAAAGAATCGAATCGTTAAAGAGAATCGAAAATGGAATCGGAATCGTGAAAATCTTATCAATACCCATCCCTAGTCTCCAGTCAAGTATACTTTATAGTCATTCAGATGGACAAATGAATATTTTTTATATTTATTTTACACATGCAACCATTTAACAGAGTACAAAGCAGCAGCAGTGGGTAGACTGGTCCCAGTGCTGCGTCTGACCACGTTCAGTCGGATTTGTCTGATGGAGGTGACCCTGAACCATCCCCTAATTATGCTCCTGTAGGCTCAGGCTGCTGGGACACCACCCATGATGCGTCGAGCACCTCCTCTACTCTCCTCCTGTCATTAACTCGTGTCCTCTCTCTCCTGCAGCCTGTCCTCTCTGTCCTTCCTCCCTCTGTCCTTGTTTCCTCCAGGCTCCATGTTACCGGCCTCACCAACTGGCTCAGTGTCTGCTGTCAAACGCTGTGGTATGTCTCCATCATCCTCTTTTCTGCTTTGGTTTCCCAAACATGATAATGCTAATATATTATTCATACTATATTTGTACTGATTATATTACATATGACAGAGTGTCATTTATTGTAATCACTTCCTCCATGAACCTCCTCTGAGGTCTTCCTCTTCTCCTCCAGCCTGGCAGCTCCCACATATCCTCCCTCCCTCCCTCCTCTGCACATGCTCAGAGCATCTCAGCCTCACTGACTCATTTCTGACCCCGTCCATGCTGCTCCCTCCCAGTGACCATGTGAACATCTTCAGCCTCCAGTGTCAGCGTCTCCACCCCATACATAAGAGACAGGTTTTTGATGGGGCTCCAGACAAACGCAGAGCAGAAGATGAGGCTTCACCAGATAAGCTTCCAAACCAAAGATTAGAAAATATGATGAAGCAGATGTTTCCTTTAGCTTCACCTGCACACGGCGATGTCCCCCACAGTGCTGGTCTCCCTGCGTGGGAGCACACTAGGCCGTCCCAATCACAGACTAACACGCACAGCTCTTCATGGTTTTAAACACATTTTGCGCAGAGAGACTTTTTTTTTTTAAATGTATTTTTGTTGAATGTTCTTACATAAAATAATGACACCATAAAGATTTGTTTAATTTTTTACAAAAGGTTTGAGGTGTGAAATAAAACGTAGTGGAGCTTAAAGAGAAAGCATGGTGGGTGGAGGATGTGTTTGTGTACCACTGCTATGCTTTAGCAAAAAGTACAGATAGATTTTTTAAGTGACCGGCTGCTGGTAGCAAAGAGTAAAGTTGTCTCTGACGTGTAGACGCTACTCTGGCCCATCCCCCTTTTCTCTAACGTTTTATTAAGTCACAACCAGCGTTTCCCTTTTACGCCGGCACAAACACAGGCTGGTGCCTTCGTCCTGCTGCACACGCTTTATTCACTGCCACTGCAAAATGTTGGTGAGTAAAGTCACGGGTGGACATTTCTGCTGAGTTCTGAGAGCGTGACGTGAATCCTAGAACACGTATCCTATGCTCGGATTAATCAAACCTCGGCTTCACGGTGATTAGCTCCCGATAACGAGCTTTCCTCTACGGACCTCGGGCACTTTGGAGCGTGGCACAGCCTCGACCGCTTCAGGCAAATTTGCATCCGAAGCATCCGACCCGAGTGTTGGAGCAGCCGTGCACAAACGAGACTTCTCCCCAAACGAGTGGCGAGGGGTGACAGCGAGGAGCAGAGCAGGAGACGCGGGAGGTGAACGTGATGGGAGCTGGAACCAAGGTTTAGGAAAAGGAGCCGCGAGCAGCGAATGAATGGGAACAGACTGAGTCGAGCTGTTTTAAAATGGAATCAATGGCAACCAGGTGGACGGCACGATGAGGCGTGACGAGGAGGACGAGGAGGACGAGGAAGCCGGGCGGTGCAGGACACATCGCCTCTGATTACACGGAAAATCTAGTCGATGTCTCTCTGAAACCAAAATGTAGATGATTATGAGCGAGAGTGTCTGCTCTTCATCTTCACACTTAAATGTGAAAGCATTGAGCTTCTTTGATCGTTCACATACCTTCTACAGCTGCATTAGGTGGTCACCTGCTTGTATGATGCAGCTCATTCACTGCAATAAAGACTGCTGCGTTATTCCAGAGTCCATGGAGCATGCTCATTAGCATCAGTCCCACTGGCCTGAATTGTTTGACTTCACTCTAATTGTTGAAACTCTGCGCCGAACTTTTGGAAACTCGGATTCAGAGTTTTGTTTTTTTACCGTGACCAGGAAATAGAAATGATTTCCACAGTGTTGAGGCAGGAAAGGTTCAGTTTTGAGATCCTTCCCAGGCGCCTTAACGTCCACTCACATCTTGTGTCAGGTGATCTCAGCAGGTCACATGATAGGGTGAGGCGAGGTCTCACAATGGTTTCACCCCAAACCTTTGACTTTGAGCTCGGAGTGTATGAAAGCTGCTCGGCTCGTAGAGACGGCGCTGCTTCTCCGTCACTTTGAATCAGGAGCTGGTGTTCAGGTGACTTCATGGTAAGAGAGAAGGTGGTGGAGGAGGTCACGACGTTTCAGCTGTAAACAGCAGGCGGAAGCTGTCCAGACGTCGGGTTTCTCCAATCACAGCTCAGAGTAACAGACTCATTTCACTCCCCGAGCACACAAACAGGAAACACTCAGGATCCTGTCGCAGGTTTTTACGTCCACAAGAAGGAAAAGTAAGCGTTGTGGAAAAGACCTTGAACTTTAGTCCAAGTTACAAACTGCTTCGAATTAAATCCTCCATTTTTCACAAAGTCGAGCATCTTTGTGTCCCGCGCTGATGGTTCGGGCAGATCTATGATTTTGTTTGCTTCCTCTTGATCCGTCCCACCGATCCATCCTTAACGCCGTGTGCAACAAATGTCCTCCGAGCGTCTTCGGTCACAGAGACACATCAAGACTCATTAAAGTCCATCTCTGACTGCTGATCAGTTTTGGGAGGATAAAAACAAGCTTGCTTAGTTGTCGTCTCAGCCAGAAGTGGCAGAACGCCAAATAACTTGGAAAATCCATGGATTACTAAAGCATGGGTATTCCTCCTCATCACAGGCCAAGCATAGTCCCACGGAGAGAGCCAGGTGGGCAGAAATACACCGCGGCAGCCCGTAAACTGTTCATACAGCAAAGTGCGTCACAAATGTGTGAGAGCAAACGTGACAAAGGTGGAAGGCTGGGCTCTAAGGTGATGCAGAGACAGCTGACCAGAGGAGACCCGGTCCGTGGTCCACAAAGAGAGAACACAAACCCCTGCTCAGCTCAATGAGCCGAGGCAGTAATGAGTGGGGCAAACAGAAAGTTTATGTAAATGTTTGTCTCATACAGACAGGCAAAGACAGGAAGATGAAGGTGGATCCACGTAGTTTCATGTCCCAGAGCCGCGTGCAGATACCGGACACTCTCCCGTTCAGAGACGCTGACGCTGCACCGTCGCTGCCTCTGAGGAGCCTCAGCGGTGGTCTGCTCTGATTTTCATCATCCTCATCATCGCCCGCGTCCTCTCGACACAACCCGGCCGTTCACACGCCGGGCAGAGCAAGAGAGAGAGAGCTGGAGGTAAACTGACACTCCACCCTGACTCCTGCAGCTCGCTGGCAGAATAATGATGAGCCGCTCGGCATGCCGGTCACATCGCCTCCACTATCAATGAGCGAGCGAGCAGGGGAGTGACAGAGGATAGGGAGAGAGAGAAGCAACAAGGTGAATAATAGACAGGAAAGGGAAGAGAGCAGAGAGTGAATGAGCAATATGGAGGGAAAAGAAGGGCGAGCGAGGCAGAGATTAAATGAAAGATGAGAGAAAGCGAGGCGAACGAAGAGGAACGAAGCAACAAGGTGAATAATGGCGGAGAGGGTGAAGGAGGGGAGGGGTGGACGGGAGACCGTGAAAGAGGGAAAGCAGAAAGATGAAGAGGAAACGAGATGAAGGACGCTGACGAATGAAGATTTATGGGATCACACGTTCATTCATACATACAGTAAACACCGAGCAGCGGGCCAGCTGAGCACGATCACAACTCCTCTATTTCATCCAAGAATAGAAACGCGGGGCTGACACCTACACAGGCGGAGGCTGCAGAGCAACCACTCGTTATAGAAGCACGAGGTCACACCTGAACGCCGAGGAAAACCAGGAAGCAGGTGAACTGACACGCGAAGCAGCGGCGATGACGGCTGATGAAAAACAGCCGGGGTCCTTGACCTCTATAAGACACCACCGTTATCTGTAAAATACAGCGACAGTCACATGACAGCACAACAAAAACAAAGCTGACGTCACGGCAGCAAGCCGCCGTTTGTGCGGGTCGTGCACCTCTCGACCGCCTCTGCTGTGTGGAAGACAGGCGAGCACGATGGTGGCGGTTTTTACTGCCGTCTTAAAGGCACATCTGCACAGAAGCTCAGAGAGTCAGAGGTTACACGTAGGGAGAAGATGCGACACGTCTCCTCCTGTACCTGAGCTGACGTGGACGCGTCCACCGCGTGGTGACACCTGTTTGTACCTGTGCTGTAACAGCGAGCGTGAGCAGATGTGGATGTGTGTGCCACCCAAAGTAACCCGTGCAGCAGGTCCACAGTAACAAAGGAGCAGATGGCAACAGTGGGGAGGAAGAACCACCTTTAAACAGCAAGCGCTGATATAAATACACGTTAAATGTCTGGACCAATCAGGATGCAGACATTTGAGGCCAGATGACTATCAGACATATCTGATCTACGCTTCACATGTAAATCACACACAGTAAGAGAGGCGGCCTTTGCTTCATCTCTTAATTACCTGCTAACAAAGCCTGAGGTATCAGTGCTGTCGCCATGGTTACCTGCTGTTTGTCTTATGTAAGGAATAATTGGCCTCTTTCACACTTCTGACGCGTCACAGTGGGAAAAGCGTGATGTAAATGATGAAACTAATTACTGGAACACTTGAAGTGAACAGTCCGTACTAATGGACGTTTCCTGCAGCGTTAAGTCAAAGCGTCTCGTTTACTTTTTTTTTAAAGGCCAGTGAATGCACCGTAACCCGCTGCAGTCACAGTACGTACACACGGAGGAAGCTGACACAAATAACGGAGATGTTATCAGACGGAAACCATGATGGCAGTCATCTCTGTGTCATGCTGTTGTTGTATCTTTAAACCTGTTTTCAGATCATGTTGAAGCGATACACTCCAGAGTCGTCTGCACAGACTTCTAAACACCGCCTACGTCACAGATTTGTTTCCAGGAAACCGACGGCACATTTAACAGGTGCTTTAATTGAACTGCAGCTCACAGACCGAACACACACACACGTGTCACACGCTCATCAAGCAGCAGTAATCACATGTGACACCAGCTGTCAAAATCATACAGTGTGTTCGCCGACGCCATGAGCCACGGGCGCCGGCGGGAGGGAGAGGCAGCGAGGGAGTCTGATGTGAACGCGGTGAGACAAACAATTAGCATAAATTAATGAAACCGCTGATTGTCGTTGCTGCGTCACTGTGAGACGATGTCAGAAGGAAAATGCAGCCCAGTTTGCTCCACTGAGCGGCAGGCCGCACGGCGAAAGATGCACGGCGAAGGATGCAGACATCACTTTTAAGGGAGGGGGTCATCGTGCTTCCCCTAATAAAGTTTCACACGACGGGCTCAGATAATCCCAACGACATCGTCTCATCCAGGTCATCTCCATCCTGTTTCACTCTACATCAAAGACTCTGTGACTCGGAGGCAGCGCGGCCTGAAACGGGTTAAAGAAGCTGAGGGACGAGCAGCTGCAGCACGGCCGGCTGTAAGATCAAGCCAGAGGAGAAAGTACCACGTTTGTTGTATTTGTATCTTTAAACATGTTTATTTCTGCTGTTATAAGGATCGGTTTGCTTAAAATCCTCATTAGTTATGTACTGAGTTCCATGTGGAATCAGACAGTAACAGGTAAACTTCCTGTTCAGCTGAAATGCCTCGGGTCTCAGTGTGTGTGAGAACGTTTCAGTAATAATGTCCCTCACAGCCCCTCATAGCCAAGGCTCGGTGGGCTGAATGAGAGCAGGTGCAGTAGATCGATAAACACAGGACATCCAGGTTTGCTCACAACTCTGCTGTGTGCACAAGTCCGCTCTCTCCGTCTGCGCTCGCCGCATGGACAACAGTAAAGTTTCCTTAAAGGAGGAATCCAGCATCACTTGCTTGTTTCCTCGAGTGCAACGAGCAGAGCGGGGACCCTTCCTAATATCCAGCGTTTCATTGAGCTGCTAGTGGGCAGAAAACGCCTCGGGTTATGTTTAATTGAGCTTGAAGGTTTGTTTTGTGCGATGCACGTGGCTGCACACGGCACATCTGAACGGCAGCCGACGGATAAATAATCCCAGCCCGATTTACGAGACACACGGAGGCCGACGAACGGCCACGCGGCAGGGGAGGAAGAGCCGGATGCTCGACACTCAAACGTACAACAATCATCCAGGTTTGACGATCACAGACTAAAATCTGTTTTTGTGACCACAAAGAACGAAGAGTGTTAATTATATAAATCTTAAACTCCAGTATTTCCCTCCCTGTCCGCCTGCTGTCAGCAGCGAGGTGAAAAACAGCCGCTCTGGGTTTTAAAAGCCATGAAAAGCATGAAATATGGCTTCAATATGCCCCCCTGTTTTATTCTGCCCGTGTAAACATAAATCACACATTGTGTTGGTGTCCCAGCCTGTAGAGGAGCCCTTAATAACAGCATCAGTTAAACAGCGGCGTGATGTAAATGTAATGTCACAAAAGAACGATTACATTTCACCTGCAAAATTCACTTTAATAGGAGATAAAAGAGTGCAGAGAGGCATTAATGCGGGTCATTTGGCAGCGCTTAGCACCAGAACCATTACACGCAGGTTTGGGCTCGCGCTGAATGATTACGGCGCGTTAGTGGTGAGGACGGAGGGAGCGGGCCACTCCTTCATGAACGAGGGACTGAGCGAGGCGAGGCTAGAGAACGGGGCGAAGACCTCGGCGATGCTCAGTCCTCCTCCTGTGTTAGCCGTAGATGAAAGGGTCAGGGGTCAGGGTTCAGACGGAGGGAGCTTCAAACAGCACTTCCCACAATGCAGCTTTTCTCAGAGACGGCCTCTCACATACCGCACGGCGACAGCAACGGCGTTATATACACTCATCGTCCAATAGAAAGAGACGACATGGTGGACGTGGAGCTTTGTGTTTGTACCTGCAGCATCAGTCCAGTCCTGTGTAGTTCCACAACTGTGATGTTACGTTCGCTGAAACGTCTGTCGCCCACGTGACCAGACCTGACAGTCATGTTTGGTGCTGTGGCAGCTAGCAGGAAGGACCCAGATGCAGGACTCGTACACGTAAAGCTAGACTCAAAGCAGCAGCTTTCATAGCTGTGAAAAACGCACACTCAGTACAAGAAAACAAAACTACAAACTGGAAGGTCAAACTAGAAAACTAACAGAGAACGAGGACCTCGACAGGAGCACGGAGGAAAACACGGGGCTTAAATCCACCAACGAGGGACGAATCTGACATGGCGAGACGGAGACGAAGCAGAACTGAAAACGTTAACGGAGGTCATGAGACTGTCAAAGACAGACAGGAGACGGAGACACAGCGACCATGGAGCACAGAGACGAGGAACAAACTGACCTGCTACGTCTGTCACCCTCTTACAATGCTGTGATTGCAGCCAGTCAACGCTCTGTGAATGGTCTCATGGACATCGATCAGTGTTGCTGTTTATGAGGTTGGAAACCTGCAGTCAGCTGAGACTGAAGAACGTCCACATGAACAGAACCAACCTTTGGAGATCAGGAGCAGAGGGTTTGGTTGATGTCCAACCAAAGAGGAAAAATAAAGACAAGCTGCTTTTAGCATGTGGTGGTAAAAAAAGGCAAAGAGCATCTCTGCCTGCAGGTGGATCCCAGCTTCACCTTCACACAGCGTTAGGTCCACATGAAGATGTTATCAGCACGGTGTGTTCAGCCAGGGTTGCAACTTCAAGTCAGACGGTAAGTAGACGTAATATAGTGTTAAAAAAGAAATGATAATAAACCATGAAAGTTTTACCAGGTGTGGTTGATGTCCACCTCATCAAATCCACCACGTCGGCTGAACTTTCACCTCCAGCTGTTCTCCAGCCGCCGCGTGGACGTGACGTGTGTGGCGCGAGAGCCCAGGCCTCTGTGTGTGCATCACGTCGTTCATCCATCGAAGCAGAAACCGAGCTGCTGCCTCTGAACATAATGATGCAGCGTCGCTGGCCGTTTCACCGCACAGCTGAGAGCGAGGCCTGAACGCTCGTTCAAACAGCGATGACCGTCGGTGTTCAACATTTGTTTGGCTGTAATGGACCTGGGTTGACGTGAGTCTGTGTCTGCTGGTGTTTGAAGGCCCCCAGTGGAGTTTCTGTAAAGTCAGAGTTTCACAGTTGTAATTGCAGCTTGGATGTTGACGTGTGAACTGTTTACTGGGGGAAAATGAGAACTACCGTAGCACAACGCGATGGGAAGATGGCCACGGACAAAGAGGAAAAGCAATCCTAATCTTTTGGGGAGTTAACGCCTCTGATTGTCAAAAGAACAACTTTAAACACATCCAAAGAGCAGCAGAGGCAGGCACAGAGCGCTGTAAAACGAGACGAACGGCTTGTATCCGGTGGGAATATTACTCTTTATTCTGACGGCCAGCTGTGGTGCATTAGCAAACATGGTGTCAACGTTTTTTCTGATGTCATCGGCCTCGAGCATTAAGGACCGAGGGGTGAGACAATGTTCACAGACTGTAATGAAAGCATAAATTACATATTATTATAATTACACAAAATGTGTTCTGAAGCCCAACCCGTTCCTCCGAGCCTGTCGTTATGTTCATAATCAGTCAGAGCCCCTCCTCATCCTTTTCTTCTTCTTTGGTGCTACCCTATAAATACGGGGGACCCCTTTGGCGCCTCCCCTTTTCTACAGTTCCCCTGTGGGAGAGGTTGGTGTCATCTCTGATGTTTCTGATTCTGTGTTTTTCAGTTTGATTAACAACCGTCTTTGCTAGATGCTCCGTCAATGTTAGCATGAAGAGATAATTCTTGCTAGCTTGGAAGTCGTGGTGGGTTGAGCCAACCCTCTTCCCTACCGTTTGTATTTGGTTGTAGGAGCTGGAGCGGGAAAGTGAATTACCTGGTCTCTTTTTACCTCTGATCATCAGACACAAAGCAGAAACACGCCAGTTACATTTGTACTTAAAGGTGAACGGTTGCTTGGCTATCTCGCCATCTTAAGACTTGCTATAAGTAACAGAGGTGTGGACTCGAGTCACTAATTTTATGACTTCAGACTTGACTTGAAAAAATGATCTAAGACTTGGACTTGAACCAGTTTACTTGAAAAGACTTGCTACTTCACCCAGTGCTGGACTGGCCATCGGGCGATTTAAAAAAAATTTTTTTTTGAATGATCCTGTGCTGGAAAAATGACAGCCGATGAGGTCGAACTTTTGAGATAAAAGGAACGCGATCTGTCCCGTAATAGAATTAAAAAAAAAAAAAAGACACAAAGCCGGAGCTTTTTGCTCCTCTCCCCCTCCCTCTCCTGTTGCTGCGTCAATCATGAAACTGATCAATGATCAGCTGATCGGCTTTTCTGTCGCAAGTCCGTCTCTCGTTTGTTTATCGCCCCCTTTGCGCCAGAAAGAGGAAACTAGCGGATGCCGCGCTGAAAAACAACAGCAGCACGTTTATGCGTGATGCTTTTCAGGAGCTGCTACCGACAAACCAGCAAATAAACACTAAATCTTTCATCTGTGACATTTGCCATGTTGATGAATTACCTATATTGGCTCAAAAATGTTCATTTCCAGAGAAAAGACACAGGCAGACTATGCTAACAACGTGCGATGTTACAACACTAGTGAAATATTAATGTGTCATATATTTGTTCAAGACGTATTTATTTGTTATGGGCAAAAATATCGAAATCCCGACGAACAGGAGTGGTGATTTTTATAACTTTATGTATATAATTTGGCATTTTCTACTGATGTAGGCCAAAAATAAATAAAAACATCAT
>VUQR01001945.1:58278-68714 GCA_015108515.1 Hemichromis elongatus | reverse complement strand
AGAAGCTCCTCTTGAGTCTCTCTGTCCTTGCTCGGATGGTGCGGAACCTTCTGCCGGATTGCAGAAGTGTGAACTGCTTGTTTCCAGGATGAGATGGGTCCTTCAGAATCCGTGCTGCTCTAGTCCAGCATCTCCTGGTGTAATTGTCCTGAAGGGGGGGGGAGAGCAATCCTGCAGCAGCGTTCTGCTGTACGGATCACTCTCTGGAGAGCTTTTTGGTCCTTAATACAGCTGTTTCCGTACCAGGATGTAATGTTCTGTGTGAGGATGCTCTCCACAGCACCTGCATAGAAAGTCCTGAGGATCGCTGGCGAGACCCTGAACTTCTTCAGTTGTCGGAGGTGATACAGGCGCTGCATATGCATATATGATGAGTTTTTACTTGTTGGCATTGTCCTTGTTTTTCTTCTGCTGCCATACCCTTTAATTATTGGTAACTATAATATTGGTACTGTACATCCATAAATTCATAAATTGTCAGAGACTACAGAAAAACCACTCCTATAATCTGCCTCACTGCTCTTGTGCTCCAGTCAGTGATACTCAGGACCCAATCCTGCAAACCTTTCTTCATTTACTGTGATGGCCCACTGAACCCAGGACAACACAGGTGATCCACAGAAGCAAGACAGGAAAAACAATCAAAACATTGAGCTCAGTCTAATTAACAGGCCGGCATCTATACCAAAAATAAACAACAGAAACTCATTGTGTGATCAATAATCACACATCCCCCTGACAATGTTTGTGAGCTGGGTACAGTGAAATGAGGGATGGAAGATCTGCCAGTAATGGAGAAAATATCAATCCAGTATTACTAACTAGTCAACATCACCCAGACCCAAAACATACCCTGTATCATAAATCACTATATAATTAATTAAAAAAGGTACCTAAAATCTAATTTTTTGTATATTTCTGATATGAAAACGAGCTAAAAAACTTAAAAACTTAAAAAAAATCCGTTAAACATAAAATTATCTAAAGCTATCAAAATAATCCAAAAATGTAAAAAAAAAAATCAGAAAAAATCAGTTTTGTGCTGAAGAGACATCAATTGAAGTTGAGCTAGAGTGGGGCTGTACTTCTGTGCAATATCAATTTGTACAAAAAGATAGTACATCACATTAATGTAATTAATTATTTAACCAGGCAAATCACTGAAACGTCTTTTTATTTACAAAGGGCTTAAAAAATACAGCAGCAGACATCTGAAAACACACCTACTGGTAAAACAATTCTGCCTTTGCAGAGGGTGAATTGGATAAGCAGAAGCAAATGGATGAACTACAAAAAGTCCCTTTATGGACATTATCAGCACCTATAGATGTGGCTGTACTTTCATTCAGTCAGGGTCGTGGGGGGAAAGGAGCCTATCCCAGCTGCCATAAGGCGTGATGTGGGTACACCCTGGACAGGTGACCACTTTGTCACACGACTAACACAGAGAGATCATTCATGCTCACATTGACACCTACTGCCATTTTCGAATCACCAATTAACCTAACCCCACTAACTGCATGTCTGTATTGCGAGAAGAAGGCAGAGTACCCAGAGAGAAACATGTAAACTCTGCACAGAAAGGCCCCAGCCAGATGCTGGATTCAAAGCCAGGGCCTTCTTGTTGTGCCACTATTCTACCTATTTTGTGCTCAGTTAATGTAAAATTGTACTTTAGTAAACTGCTTCAAGTTTTTGTCTATCAAGAAAAGAACACATCATAGATATCACCCTTACCCCAACCGGTCGCAGCAGATGGCCACCTCTCCCTGAGCCTTGTTCTTCTGGAGGTTTCTTCCTGTTAAAAGGGAGTTTTTCCTTCCCACTGTCGCCAAAGTGCTTGCTCATACGGGTCATATGATTTTTGGGTTTTTCTCTGTATGTATTATTGTAGGGTCTACTGTACAATATAAAGCGCCTTGAGGTGACTGTTGTTGTGATTTGGTGCTTTATAAATAAAATTGAATTGAATATCATGTTATTGTAGAAGTACTGTGTGGCAGAAATGTGGCCAAGTCTGACGGCTAGAAAAACAACCCATTTCTATTCTGCTGGCAACTGACCTGAGCAATGATATGACTTCCTTTAAAACTAAATTATCTCTTTAAGCTTCAAAAACTCATAAGACTGTTGATCCCTTTCAGGAACGTTTTTTGCTCTAGGCAAAACCACAAACAAAGTCACTGAGCTCCTTACACATGCACATTTCACCCACATTTAAAATGCTGACGACAAGAACCAGCTGTTAACCCTCGTATGTCATCATCCCCCTGACTCTAACCTATGAAATCACATGTATTTTTCTATGTACACATAGAATTGTTCTCATAAATCCTTGCAAACATATTACAAAGAAAATCATAGTTATAGTAAATATCAAAAACTATATTTAAAAAAAAAGAAGCCATTTTGACTTAATCCAAAATACTACTCAAAAGATAGAGCACATCATCTACTAATGGAAAAGATGGTGGTTCAAAGCATGGCTGCTCAAGTCTGCATGCTGATTTATCCTTGGGCAAGACACTGAAACAAAAGTTGCTCTTTGATGTGTTCTTTGGAGAACATCTATCATTCTACAATCAGAGATTTTTAACTACTTGTGAAAATTAGTGAATGAGGCAGGTTATATAAAGCTGTATAAAAGGCTACATAAGAACAGTTACTGTTTACTGTTAGGATTAGGGTTAGCACCTATGATGGCTTAGACCACAGACAGAGAGCAGTGGCTAATACATCCAGATTAAAATAGTTTGTGTTCTGCATCACTGCTGACTTCTCTCTGTACTGATTATATTAGATGTAAGTTCAATGAGAAAAGCAAAAACTGTCAAATTCCTGATAAAAAAAGCAGATTGTGAAAGTTATTGATTCAAAAATGGACAATGTTTCAAATACAAATATTACTGAAGTCTCCCAGTTCTAACATGTGGATGCCTTGGACATCTTGTAGTCCAGAGGATCTGTAGTATCACCACTCCTTAAAGGTGGGCACCCACAATTTAGTATCAGACAAATGGAAAATATGATCACTATATACACTCCTATTTGTGAGTTTTAGTTTTACATAATGGTAAAAAAAAAAAAAAATTGTATCCACAAAATGTTAGACATTTATGTGAAATTTGCTATAATTACTCATGAAATAATTATGCTTTATGGGAAAAACCATATGAGATAACAGTGATATTGGACCACCTGAATATTTGTCCTGGACTCCATATTTGTGCCAAATTTGAAAACGCCACATTGAAACCATTAAAATACATAATGTTCATAAGTCTTCATGTTTTATGACCTCCACCTTTGAATAAAAATTAAAAACTGCTCCAAAGAACGACAGCGATTTGTAGATAGTTATGAAACAGGAGTAAATGGTCAGACAACGTCTTTGAGTAAAATACATGAATTTATTGTCCTGTTAGGAATCAAGCTAAGCTAACAATCTAAGTGTCACGGCTGCCAGAGTGAGCCGCGAGGTGTTGTAGAGAATGAGGACCCAAGATGCAGGCAGGAGATGAGGAGTGACGTTTATTTACAAGTGGCAACGTAACAAAACAGGCAAGAGGAAAGGGAGCCACCAAAACCTAAACTGGGAAAACTAAAGAGTAACTTAACATAATATCAATGGCACAGAGAACAGAGAGACGCAGCATAACCAGGGTAAACTAAACAGACGATCCGACAACGCACATACACCGACACCCACTATATATACACATAAGGTAATCGGGTAAATGACACACAGGAGGGGAGCACAGCTGATTCAAATTCACACATGATGAGACAAGGGAACAAGCAGACACGCTACACTGGGACTTTCAATGTAAAACAGGAAACACATATGCACAGACATGAGTTCGACGCAGGACATCACCACAGGGAGGGAACACACACAGGCAGACAGAGGGAGCACAGAACTAACATCAAACTCAAATATGTGAACAGAATAAACCAGCTTACAATATTAACGTAAAGAAAACACAAAACGCTGGGTCACCGACCCAGCACCCTGACACTAAGAGTTTGTTTTTTTTAACTCACTATTACAAAGTTATTTCTTTTAGAACTTCAATTTTCCTTTTCAGAATTATAAATTGTTGCATGAAAAATAAAGTTGGTCACAAACTAAGAACAATTCTTTCTGCTTCTATAATAATCAAGTGTCACGGTTTGCACTGGCAGGCCATGTGGAGGGAGGAAGAGGACCCAAATGCAGACACTTGGAACAAAAAAATAATTTAACAAAAGGTGAAATGTTTATTTATGGCTGGAAATGAAGGTACAAAATGAAAGGCAGATCGACATTGAGGCAAAACTAACTAGAACTAAACTGGGAAAACTAAATGCTAAACACCATAGACGAAGAACAATACCTTGAACATCATAGAAAACGTGAACATAGAAAAACCTGGAAACATGGAAACCGATGAGAACTCAACATATGACCTGATACTGAACAAAGGAAGACCAGACTTAAATACACAGAAGGATAATCAGAGAAGTGGAAACACATGGGAAACACAGCTTAACAGTGATGCGAGTAATGGACTTAATAATGGCGTTACTTTTTTCAGTAACGAGTAATCCAACTAATTACCATTTCTATCGTTACAACGCCGTTGTTGTTACTAAGGAGAAAATGCGGTGCGGTTGCATTACTATTTTTCAACCAACAGACGGTTGAAGCTGTCTTCAGCTTACCGCACCTTATATTAGTTGCACGGAAGTAGCTGTCTCCAAGTAATCTGGGCGCTACAGCTTTAAGCAGCTGCGTGCTCCCGCAGATGGCAATCACTTTCTAGCACAACACGTGAAGCTCAGGGGGCAAAACAATCGCATGAGTGCTGCTATTTGACTGAGGAAAAATAAAGTAGTCGTGGTAAGCCAATCACATGACCACTTACACAATTTTTAAATTGTGTTGATAGGCCACGTAAAACCAGAGTCATGATAAACAATAAACACGCGGTGTTTTTTCCTGAATACTTTCGTCACGTTTACTGTCTAAGCAAGTACTCTCTGCTTATTAACAAAAAACATCCCAAAAAATGCACAATGTCGACCAATCAAAAAATTATATAGCAACATGACATTTGGTTATTTAGGAAGAGGAGGAAGTTTTAGGAGTGACGGCGAGAGAGAGAGAGAGGAAAAGAAAGAGAGAGCGAGTTTTGAGATGTGAGAGATGTGGATAGTTCTGTGTTGTGTGTCAGAACAATGAGGCGACTGCTGTGTCCAGGCAGAAAACAGGAGGAGTGATACACCTCCTGCTATCAGACCTGCAGGTTTCAGGCTTGGGATGATCTCCTTTATAGAGGACAGAAATTATTTTTTTGGAGCGAGACAAATAATTTGTGTGGCATCTTATTTAATGCAGAACACCCAATTTTTATGTAAATAGCTTGAAATGGTTATAAATATGCAAATAACTTTGTTGTTTGCAAATCTTGTGTATAGGATTTTAAAATTGACAATTTATATGTACATTTTAAGTTCTGAGATATGATTCAATAAACATGTTTGTGGGTTTTTTTTCTACTTGGATTTTATGTTTTTTGTCTGATTTTAGATCAATTGTGTTAATACAGTATATCAAAAATAAAAACATCACCCTAAATTCAGACATGTGAGGTTATGCAGAAAAGAATGGGACCAAACAAGGCAAAGTAAATAGTTTTTAAAGGTAAAATGTAGAGGTCAAATCAAAAGTAGTCAAAAATGGCCAAATATACGCTGGACCCCACAGGGTTAAACATTTTTTTAAAGTAACGCAATAGTTACTTTTCTAGTAATTATTTACTTTTAAAATCTTGTAACTCAGTAACTAACTCGGTTACTTTTTTGAAGAAGTAACTAGTAACTATAATGAATTACTTTTTCAAGTAACTTGACACCACAGGGCAAAACTAAACATGCTGAACATGGAAACACAAGACTGTCAAAATAAAACAGGAAACATAATGAGACAAAGACTGTGACAACATTAGCTTGACGATATGACACGGAAAACGCAGGCACATAACATACTGGAGTGACTGAATGACACACAAGGAGAGGAACATGGAAACAGATGAGGGCAACGAGACACAGACATAACTAAAAATCATACATGGAGGACAAGAGACAGAAAATGACACAAACAAGGGAGCATGAGAACTTACCATTACTCTAATACATCATAAGAAATCAGACACACAATAAACTCAAAATGCTGGGTCACAGACCCCTAATTCTTGCTGGTCTGAAACATTCAGGTAATAACACCATGCCGCAATCTTCCCAGGTATGGACAACTCCAAAAAACCTGAGAGCTACATCTCTTAGGTCCCGATTAACTTATTGAATGCTAATGTTCATGACAGCACAATTACAAAAAGAACAAAAATGTCTCATATTGGAAGAGTTGTAGGAGAAAACCTCATCTCTCTAAAAAGGCCATCAGAGAAAGGGTTTAAAAAGATACATCTCAAAAAATTCACAAGACTTCTCGATTGAATCTCGTTTTTGCCCACTATAGTTGTGATTGCACTAAATCTAGTGGGTTGCTAGGGCTTGTAAAAAAACAGGATTCAGAAATAAAACAGGATTAAAATGAGTTTATTTCTTCCACCATTAACTATTATAAAGAATACATCGTTATATGATCAGTTTCAAGAACAAGATGTCTTGAAACACGTTTGATTTCATTATGACATGGAACAGCCATGGCACCTCAGCAAGTGGCATAGTGTAAAAGAGATATGTGGTGTGCAGGCTGCTGTAGACAGCAAGACGTGTGAGAGAGAGGTATAAGAAAAAGAATCAAAGAGAGAGAGAGAGATTGTAGGTGTGTAAGTCACGGCCAAGGCAGACGTGTGTGCCCACAGCAGAGATACACGACACGCCAAGCCTCATCCCAGTCAGTGAGTAGATTATTTTAAGTTATAACTGTGTTTTTGCATGTGGTTGCTTTTTCAATCCGAAAACGCTAATATGCAGTTTTAGCTTCTTTTTTTTTGAAATGTTGCAACAGAACTGACTTTTTCGTGTTGTCTTTGTTTTCATTGATATATTTTTTTTCAAGTTGTAAAAAAAATGTTAGGAAGGTTAAAACAAAGCTTGGAGTAATGGACCATCACAATCAATATTGAATACGCATGCCCTATAGTTGTACATTGGCTTTCTTGATGTTATTAAAGTTGGATCCTAATTATTCAGGGCAGATGTAAACACTGGTGTACTCTATTATATTGTTGTCAACCTTTAATTTAACAGTAAGTTACACTTTCTCTATACAAATAGAGCTGTTTGTACTCACTCACATCACCAACATTTTGTCTTGTAAACCATCTAAATGTGTTTTTATTCCTCGTTCCAACTGGACCGCCCTTTCTCCCGCCTGAACATCCCCATCAGCGTCGGCCCTTATCGAGCGCCATAGGAAATCCATCAGCGTGCGTCACTTCAGCACACTGTAACCTGAGGGAAATACTCCTCTGCTTTCCCTGCTGTCACTTTTCTTGTCGATGTCCACCCTTATCCTCTTCACACCCTATCCATCATGGATTTGATGGATATAGACGGGGGCAGTGGCTGTGGCGAAAAAAACTGTGGCCTTACATCCGGCTTCCAGGAGGACTGCTCCAACCAAGAGTGCCACTGGGAGGAACCTATGTTTGGACTGATTGAATTAGGTGGGTAAAAACAGCCTTAAAAGTACTGATAGATAAAGTCTTAGAAATAAAAATAAAAACATGAAGCTACAGTGCATCTTTCTCTTTTGAAAGAAAAAGAACAAATTGTTGATTGAAGGAAATCGTGGCATCTAGGTCATCATTATTGGAATTTTTTTCTCTTACGTTCCTTTGGTGTTAAAGCAGTTTGTGAGTATAATGCTATAGTCAGAGCATTGTTGAGTACTGCTTGATTCACTCCAGAAACTTGATTTGCTCTATACATGTGGTTTTAGGCTAAAGGTTAGGATTTGTTTCTTGGGTTGTGCAACTCACAAGCAACTCATCAACGGTTGACTGTCTTGTGAGATGTCTGTGCTAGCTTGCATGGTTGCATACCCCTATTGTTAGTTAAATTTGTCAGTATCAGTAAATTGTATCTGATGCAAACATGGCATAAGGCCTGTAAATCTAACACTCGTTTGCTTATCTTAACATAAAGGTTTTCTTTTCCTTTGCTTCTTTTTTGTGAATTAGCCTTTGTTTTTGTCTTTTTGCAAGACCCAATCTAGCAGTCTCTATTTCCACTTTTTGTGTCACAGAGCGTTTATGAAAGTGTATATAAAAAGAACCACAACATCTGGTTATTGAAGTTGTGTTTTGAAGGCTCAAGCTTTTCCATCGTAATTCTGATGTTTTAAATGCAGACTTTATAAGCAGGGGGGTGGATCTGATTGACAATCTGAGAGATGCTGCTGTCACGGCTGCCGGAGCGAGCCGTGAGGTGTTGTGAGGATGAGGACCCAAGATGCAGACAAAAGGCTGATGACATAAGTGATGTTTATTTACAGGGTGGAAAATGGCCAAAAACAGGCAATGAGACATGGGAGTACAAAATGAAACCTAAACTGGGAAAACTAAAGAGCAACTTAACATAATACAAAATGATGTGAAGGGCAGAGAGACGCAGACAAAAACACCACCACCAGCACAGCTGATTCCAATTCACGAAGACACAAGCCATCAGAGTGATAACAGACTCAGACCTTCAAAGTAAAACAGGAAACCCATAAACACAAACTCAGGGACAAGAACAAAGCACCAAGGGAACGACACAGAAAACAAACCTAGAACTAGAACCCTGAGAATGTGACCTACATACAAATAAAGAATAATCGAGAGGAAATTTAACATCAAATCAGCAAATAATAATAAACCTAATGCTGATCACCAAAACGCTGGGTCAATGACCCAGCACCCTGACAGCTGCAGCCTTATCATTGATTCGTTTTATTTACTCTTTCTATATATTCAGTGATAAGTAAAGGGAGGCAACTTTTCTACAAAAAAAGGGTTGAGGTCCTCATTTGAGTCAGAAGCTTTTCCATGTGATTGACAAGTTGCTAGCCTGTGAACATACTGTGTTGATCTTTTTTGTTATCTGTGCCAAAAGGCATGTCCACCTTTTATATACAAACTATGGTTTGTGCTAAGCTAAGCTAAACTAACCAGCGGCTGGCTTTAGAGTCAGTGCAGTATTTGTAAAGAAATGTATACAATATTTAAAAAAAAAAAAAAAATTATCAGGCTATAAGGAAGAGACGTCTGTGTGATTGTAGTGAACATATGTTTTATTAGAAACACAAAGTGATTTTATTGTTCATTCTTGGTAAAAATCTATACACATCAAAAATAGATCAAGTTGAGATCTGATGAAAACACATAATTATTTCTTCTTGTAGTGTGCGTGACTGTGATTTACATCCCCCTGATGTTATTTGGCCTCCTGGGAAATATACTAACAATTTTGGTGGTTTGGCTGCGTCCACACATGAGAACCTCCACCTACCTCTACCTGAGCAGCATGGCCGTTAGTGATCTGCTGATACTCCTGCTGCTGCCTCTGGATTTATATAAGGTACACACTGACACAGTGCATATTTTGTAATGCATGCATATTTGTGGCACTAAGCAATCATGATGTTAGTTAGGATCAGGGTCGAGTCACAGAAAATCACTCCACTGGGTGAACAAAGCAGGCACAATAGATTTGCTTCCTGTTTGTGTTTTCTAGTAATTTTTTAAAGATGTTATTGTTGCCTTCCCCTCGGGGGGATCCCTGCCTCTAAATTAAGTTTTGTTACATTGAAAGCTTGTGTCACACTTAGAGTAATCTTAAATCACTCTTCTATCCCTGGCTCTGCACAATCACTTTAAGTATGTGGAAAAACAACAATTCATATTTTTGTTAGTTACATGGAGTTTCATCATGTTCCTCTCCAAAGGTTTAATCTATGCAGGCTGTGACATGTAAAATGACAAGGCTAACTCAATTAACACAAGGAAAGACAGATCTGGCCTTTGATTCTGTAAGACGCCAAGAGCTTGAAGAGCATATGTTACAATAACTCATATTTTGCCACAATAATAAAGAGCCCTATTATGTTTTTTTCAGTCACATGTATTGTCACAATGGTAAATGCTTAAATGCTTAATGCTTGCATGGTTTACCTAATGAGGTCTGCGTATGTATAAAATCAAAGACAGGTTTCGGACTGATCTGAACACACAGTTTCTTTCCACTCGTCTTCTTCATGAAATTTTATTTATATAGCAACAAATCACAGCAACAGCTGCCTCAGAGAAAATCCTAAAAATTACATGACCAACTATGACACACACACTTTGGTGCTAGTAGGAAGGAAAAGCTCCCTTTTTACAGGAAAGAAACTACCTGCAGGAGCTGGCTCAGGGAGGGGGGGGGGGGGGGGGGCGCGCCCC
>VUQR01001945.1:47542-58258 GCA_015108515.1 Hemichromis elongatus | reverse complement strand
TGTGACTGGTTGGGGATGATGGGAGGAAGACAGCACTCTGTAAGATTTCATAAAGAGTAGATATCTTTAAAATAGTCATCTGAAGCATACAGCCAATCAACAGAGGGGCTGAAAGAAAGGGTGGCATTAAAGGAGCTAAAACAACTCATTTCAGTGGGGGTGATCTGGGGATGCCACCAATGACCAGTTTAAGACAAATAGGGATCATTGGGAACTTTGTTGATGAATATCTGGGACAGCACAGCAGTGTAGTGGTCAAACTGGAGCAATTGGGTCAATTCTGTGTGGAGTTTGCATGTTCTTAGTGTGCCTATTGAGGTTCGTTCTGCTTAGTTAAGTTGGGATTGATCTAAAATGATAAGTAGAACATTATGATTTTTTTTTTTTGATTTTTCTTATCTACAGTGACTTTCCTTATAATAAAGTAATAGTATTCAGAATGCTCATTTAAACTAAGCAGCTGAACTAATATTAAATGCTTGTTCTTATCTGAGTATGTTCACATGCTATGCACTGCCCACGTATTCTTTACAGGTTAACAAAAGGTATAAAATGCAATCAGAGGAAAATAATTGTTCTGTCTCTCCAAGCTCTGGAGGCCCAGACCCTGGCCCCTGGGAGACCTTGCCTGTAAGCTGACTATGTTCCTCTCAGAGTGCTGCACCTTCTGCACCATACTTCACATCACCTTCCTCTCCCTGGAGAGGTACCTGGCAGTTTGCTGGCCAATCACAGCCAAGACAGTAGTGACACGGCGCAGAACCCGAGCCATCATAGGCTGCCTCTGGCTGAGTGCGGCTGTGAGTGCCGCACCAGTGCTGGTCATGGTTGGAGTGGAGGACGTTGGAGGAGAGGAGCTCGGGCTCGTCCAGTGGAAGGAAGACGGAGGGTTTATGATGGGTGGAGGAGAAAAAGAAAGTGGACACATGATGATGTTGGATGGTGGTTTAGAGGGAATAAAGTGGGGTGAAAAAGAGACAAAGAGTTGGGAACAACGAGTCGGTGAGCTAAAATGGATCGGAGAAAAAGTGGAGACCGAAACAGCAGAAGTAGATAACAGGCCACCAGAAGACGAAGGTGAAATGAAACGTGAAAAACACACAGTAGAAGGTGGAAGGGAGGGAGAAGGGAAGATGGGATTTGAGGGAGAGAAGCAAAACAAAAAGGAAGACGAGGGAGGAGGAAAGGATGGAATCTCCAATGAAGGCCGTGGGGGAGAGACTGACAAGAGGGAGTGCCGCTGTACACATTTCGCCATCTCCTCTGGCCTGTTGTCGGCCATGATGATTCTCTCCAACTTGTATTTCCTGGTACCGCTCTGCATTCTGGGACTGGTATATAGTCTGATTGGGCGCACACTGTGGCTCCGCCCAAAAAGCAGCCGCAGAGACCAAAGTCACAGGAACACTGTCAAAATGCTGGGTGAGGAAAAACACACACATGCACACACTGACACTAAAACCACATTTTGATTCTCAAAAATGCCTTCAAACTTATGGGGACGTGGATTTTAAGGGCTGTTGGTCCCCACAAGCATAGTTAACTTCCAATTTATGGTCCCCACAAAGATATGTAAACACACACATACAGACACAGACACACCACATCTTTAGATAACTTGTATGTACCCAAAAACATCACAGACAATCAGAAAATATACAAATATGACTAATAATGTGAACATTCACATCAGTAGAAAATTAATAAAAACTAGTGTTCTGCTAATAAATAATTTGGAAAAAATTAAGAATTAGAATAAATTTAAAGTTAAACCTGTTCAAGAATAGTATTAAAATAAGATTAGGACATGATATATTTCTACTGCAAATTCATCAACATCAGTGTCAGACACAAATTCAAAATAAAGTTGGCTAGGTTATAGCTGAAGGTTAAACTCGATGGACCAGGCTAACGTAGAGTGACCACCTATATTTTGCATTAGCAACACATGCTAGTATGCTGTTGGCCTCATTGCATCACGTTAGTTATATCACAAGGTTTTAATCCTATCCTGTTTTACTGATGTGTTAAAGTTTTTATCCTAATAATAAATAAAGCCAAAAATACAATCTACTGTTCATTAACCCTCTGGAGTTGAGGGATGTGCCGACACGTCAAAATCAGATGACAATTTAAAAAGACACAGCAACAAGATGCAGCAACCCAGAGTCTCCGGTTCAACTTATCTCGAAAAAGCGGGCTTTAAACTATATACCAGCTTTTAAATTGTCGTGATAGGCCGGGTAAAACCAGAGTTATGATAAAAAATACACATGATGTTTTTTTCTAAATAAAACACTGGTATTTACAGTCGGAAGAAATGGTAAAAACGGCGTTTTCTACGCACAGCACTAGGAAACACCCTCTGCTTGCAAGTGAAAAATAAAATTAAAAGAAAAAAACACTCTTCCCTTCCCTATTGATGTTAAAGTTTACCATATTGACCAATCAAAAAATTATATAGCAAAATGTGCCATTTGGTTGTTTAGGAAGAGGGGGAGATTTTAGGAGTGATGCCGGCAAGCGAGCGAAAGAAAGAGAGAGAGTGAGTTTTAAGATGTGAGAGAGTTATGATGTTTAGCGTGTTTGGAGCCTGTAGTTATTGTGTAGTGTAAACTTTGTTATGTTTGTCAGCTATACTGATGAATGTTACAGTTGCTCCAAAAAGCCACCAATGACAGACTGCAATGTAAACGCTGTCTCCAGTGACACACCTCCTACTGTCAGACCTGCAGGGTTTAGGGGTGGGGTGTGTCCTTTGCCTTATAGTGGACAGAAACTATTTTTTGAAGTTGCATAAATAATTTGTGTGTCATCTTATTTGATGCAGAACATCTGATTGCTCTGTAAATAGTTTTAAATGGTTATATAAAAAACGCCAGAGGCCTTGGCTACATATGTTATGTAAATAGTACCAGTTCACTTTGTTGTTTGCAAAACCTTTGCATAAGTTTTTTAAATGTACAATTTCTACTTGCATTTCAAGTTATGAAAACAATTCATTAAACATGTTTGCATTTTTTACAGTAAGAAATATAACTTTTTTTTTAGTTAGTTCTTGGAACACTGTCTGTCATGGACGGGTGTAGAAACAGCTTTATACAGAATAGAATGAAAAGGCCGCCAACATCCAAAGAAGAGCTTTCAAAAATCCTGGAGAACTTGAAGACGACTTCAATAAACTGTAAGAAAGCCGCTTGAGAGAGTTCAGGCTGTAGTGAAAAATAAAGGCAGTCATATTGACTTTCAAGTTCTTTTGACCTGCATTTCCATGCGTGTTTGCACACGGTCCTATTATTAGCTGTGCCTATATCCAATTTTTTAACAAAATATAAATAATTGAGGGGTGGGCAATGACTTTTGCATAGTGCAGTACATGCAGTGATTGGTCAGGATTTGATCTGGAACTTTGGTGGTTCTGACGTTCTCAACTTTTTTTCTTCAGGAGTGATCGTCTTGGCGTTCGTCTTGTGCTGGCTGCCCTTCCATGTTGGTCGAACCATATTTTCTCTTTCTCTGGGCACTGGAACTGAGAGACAGGAAACATACCTGGACACTAAGTCCCAATCAGACACTAGCACACATCCTGATGTCAGCATGGACAGAAAAGATGTCACCATACACACTGTTACTAAGCCAACTAGCCACTTAGACCTGGACATGAACACTGAAACACTATCTAGTACTCCACTCACTCTCACAGAAACAGAAGAAAGATTCTGTGACATCTGTGCCAAGACTGAAGTGAAAATAACCACAGACACTGAGGATATGGGTACAGACAAACGCTTGCACTCTCACATCATGTCACACTCAAAAGCGCAACGTGAAAAGACTGACAAAAGCACACGTATTGCACACACTCACATTCAAAACATTTCAGCCAGTGCTATAAATACACAACCAGACAATAGAAACACACACAAACAACTGCAAAGCAGCACAAACACTATGACACACAGCATGCAAAGTAAGTTGCAGATTACTGTAAAGTCACAACATGACACGTCTGAAACGGCACCTCCCATTCCCACAACAATTGAATATTCTGCAGCATCTACAGAGCTGTACAACAATGACACAGTCTTCAGCGACACATACTCACCCCCTGATACACACTTGTACTTTTTATACTATCTGTCTCAGTATTTTAATCTTGTGTCCTCCGTGCTCTTCTACCTCAGTGCTGCCATCAATCCTTTATTGTACAACCTAATGTCTGCCAGATATAGACACGCTGTACGCAGCCTCATACACACACAGTCTCACACACAAGCTCGTCGCACGCAAACACTCACAGTGCACCACTCCACAACCACTTTGTGATGGCAAAAAACAATTGCATGCACAGAAATGGACTGCAAGCAAAAAAGAGCGAACAATCAAACAAACCTCAATTTGTTTTCATCACAATGTCATACTATACCACAAATTCAAAATACTGACATTTATTAATATAAAAATATTTTAGGCATATTAAAGCTTATAGCTCAGTATAGACCAGTTATAGCATACGCAGTTTTAATTCTTTATGTAATTTATGTATAAGAAATCCACCGCATGAACTTCATCTATTGGGTGAAAATATTATGGCATTTCATCAACACATGGAATAGTCCATGCAATAATGCATGGGCTAAAACACATAGTCCAGTGTGTTATTACATAGTCCGTTTTTTTCACCCAAAAAATCTATGCACAATGAAAATACACAGTCTTTTATTCAGTTGTCTAAAGCGAGTGATGCTAATTCAGTTAGACTAGATCACTATTTTTTTTCAGACTCCGCCCACCTAGACTTTAGCCAAAGTCCATATAGTTTCACTCAGGAGCCATCATGGAACGCCTCCAGGAACCGCGTCAAAAATCTTTTCGATTGGTTTTCCTGAAAATTATATTTTTTTCAAATGGCTCAGACCTCAGAAGGTTAACCAAACCTGAATCCTAACCTTACATGGGTTATCAATGAGCAGGTGAATGGTGAAAGATTAAAACACTTTTTTCCATAAAACCTTTATTTCTACTGTACCACCATCTTTCCTGTTGTGAAATAATCTCCAGTTAGGGATATTTGAGTGTCATGTCTCTGTCTCCTCTGTCATCTCTGGTAGACTTTTTGAATAAAAATTATGTTGTTTTTTTTCCCTCCCACAGTCAACAATTATATTTGACTACTTGTATGATCACAACTGCAGTATGTCCATTTGGTGTACAAAGACTTACGTTAATTTTTTATTAAATGTAAGAAACACGTTAATCTTATTTATGTTCATCCACTTGTAAATTAAATTGGTGTCACTGTGTGTCTCATGATAAGCTTATTTTCTTTTTGTGGTGAGTCTGTGAACTAAAAACTAGCTCTAATCCTTAATATGAATCACATTTTCTCAAAGGCTGAAAAGCTCAGCAGCTTAGAACTGAACCAGCAATAAGTCATAATTGTGAGACCTGGGTTTCTGTTATATAACTACATCATAGCTGTTGAATCAGCATGAGTTGGCATCAGCGTCACACTTGATATAGACATAACCTGACTGTAGGCTAAATCTCTATGTACCATTCAAACCAAAGGCGGGCAATTAAATTTCTCAAGGTGCTAGCTATTAGAATGCTGCACCAATAAGCTTAACTCAGTTTCATTTAATATTACTTTTATCTACATAATACATAAATTATTATTATAGAAAACTGCCAGTGGTAAGAGTGGATGTTGTAGGGAATGAAAATGTGAAAAAGGCATTGTAAAACTCACTATTTAATCAAATCCCCCAAAACGACTGTAAACAAAATGTGCATATTTTGGGAAAATGTTAAATATCTGAAGTGCTGTTGCAACTTTGTACTTGTTTAAAACGAAGTAGCTTGCCTGTTTTAGGCTTGAGTGCAACAAGAGCTGGAAATACAGTGGACACTGCACAGGTGATCGTCGCCAAGAGAAAGGATCTGTACCTGGACTTGTTAAAGTTTATAGGTGAGAATGTTTGTTCACATGTGAAGGTAGATCCAAAGACAGCCAACATCTTCAGAGCACGTCTCCTTATGCATGCAAAGTTCTTTTCTTTGAGAGATTAAAAATCCAGCAGGGATCCCGACTTGAAAATACAGTAAAGGAACTGTTGGAAGTCCAAAAGGAGTAAATAAGGATCAGTTGGGAGGGAAGGAAGCAGAAGTAGAAAGGTCAGACACTAAGCTGACAAGCGTGTAAAAAGGCACACAAACAAGAAAAAGAAGCAAAGCTGAAAGAGAGAAGGAGAAGAAAGCAAAGAGGACAGACAGCATCTGAAGCTGGTTTTGCTGGTTCAGCTCTGCCAGCGGCACAACGATTCAGGAGAATGATGATGAATGATAAACTCATTCCTTTCCTCTTTCTCCCCCTCTCTACTTTTTTGTTATATTCTTTACTCTCCACCTTTAATCTACTTCCTCTGTCTCCCCAATCCCCCTCCACCCCCATTCCTTCTCTTTCATTCTCCTTACACCTCCCATCTCTCCAAAGCTAAATAATTAGCTTAGCATTTGCATCTCCAGTGTACACATTACAGACAGAAAAAGCTGGTTATTAATGTATTACTGGGATCTTATTAATAATAGTATTGAATTTAAGATGCTAAGGTATTACTTAGCGCTGATACCTGTTTTCTCATCTTTTTTAGAGGCTTATTACCAGCAGCTAATATAGGAGTTAGCCTCCAGTGATGTTTGCTGTTACACGTGTGCATTTTATCCTAGTCTGTGCTTGCAACACACACAATGCTATACCATTTTCCACTTTCCACCACCAGGTGTAAATACTGTAAATACTAAGCACATTAAAACACAAAATGTTGGTTGGTATTGTAGGGATAACCCTGAAAATTGGACAGGGTACTCTTTCTTTCTTTATTTTACAGAGTTTGATGTTATATTTTTTAGGACCAGGTTTTAATCCTAAGTAAGATTTGGGTCCCCACTCTTGGAGTGTGCTGTAAGTGTTCACACAATGTAATAAACACAAAGACACAAGCACACACACACACACACACACACACACACACACACACCTACACACAAACAAGGAAGAGGGCTATCATGTTGATTCATGTAGTTTCATAGAGGCTGATGTGTTTTTATGTAATATATATGACGTTTCATATACTGCGGTGTCAGATACTGATATAAATGCCTTTGTTTGATTCACAGTTGAGGGTTTATCTCCCTCGTGAAAGAGGTTATGCTTTCTTGCATGCTAGTCTGTCTGCCAGCAGAAATGGATTTCTTGAAGTTTGGTGGACAGACTGGCCTTGGGCTAAGGGACAATTGATTTGATTATATCAATAATCCAGGTCATTTCTGCTATGAGATCAGGTCTTTTTTTAGAACTGTGTGAAAAAGACACTGCCTTGATTCAAATCATATGTGTATGACAAAACGGCTCAAATTTTAAAAATTATCAAATTATGATATACATGCGACACGGCTGCAAGAGAAGCATCACGTCGCTCTGCATAAGTAGTACTGGGTCCTGAGTGGGAGTGTTGTTTTGTGGGTGATGTGTGTGGCTAGCAGCAGGAGAGCTGCAGCCGAGTGTGTACAGCAACTGTGGTGAAATTATAAAGTATGCTGAAAAGCATAAAAATATCCTAGGGTCTGCCGTGGATGTGTTACAATACTGTACAACATTTCAGAGTCAAACTGCTGGTAATCAAAGATTTGTGTAAATTTGACAAGCTGAACGCATCCTGTATTGTACAGGAGACACAGCACAAGATTAATTGACACAGGTCTACAGCTAAGTGAACTGTGATATAGCGAAGGACCCTGTAATAATTTTGATTACAGACTATAGAGCCTGTGACCGTTTTGAGGTCAACAAACTAACTGGACCAAACCCAAACAACCTTAATTTCTCTCATGTGGCTACCCCCCATCACTGCTAAAAGGCTAGCTGTAACAACAAATTCTTCTTCCTAATAATGGGACTGTTTTGACTGGGTGAAAGGACACTATTCAAGTTAAACACAGGACACACCAACACACGCATACATATGCATGTACACTGACCAGTTTTGCCAACTCCTCAGTAAGGAAAATCGCTATTGGCTGTCCTAAAATTCGCTAGAAGTTGCTAGACGATGTCATCGCCTAATTTGCATAATTGATCATGCTTATCTAATAGTAACCTACGTTGTAGGAGAGAGAAATAACATCATGGAAGAGACATAAAGTGAGTAAAAACAACCTAAATGCATTTAGAACATATTTAGTGCTACAAATTAAATTTCTTTTGGCAATTGTTGTTTTTTATATCACCATTCCAACCCACCTGCTTTATCTGGGCTTGTGACCAGCAAAATTGACCCGAAATAGGCACTCTGGCGGAGTTACTTTTTTTTTATGTGTGTGTGTGTTTTTAAGTAGTATTAAACCTTCTGATCCGCAAAGGGTAAGAGTAAAAGAAGAACTGACTGTGTTAGAGTCAGGGCACAAGCAGCGGCTTTGCTCGTGCATTTGCAGTTTGGACACATAGGGGTCAGCGTCTCCTGCCCTGAAAGCACCTGGGGGCGACAACTGCGTGAAGATAATCCGCTGCCTGTGAGCACTTTGGCACAGGTGAGGTGCCCAACAGGAGCACCTGTTGCTTGTTGAGAGTAAGAGCGATACGTGCTTTCACGTCAAAATGTCGTCATAAGTCTCCAATAACACCAGCAAGTCGCCAGATTTGTTGCTGCTCACTTTTTTTAGAAAGAAAGTCGCTAAGAGGTCTGAAAACTCGCTAAATATAGTGACAAGGTAGCTAACACTGACACTGACTAAAAAGCATTTCACTGAATGTTGTACTTGTATGACTGTGTATGTGATGAATAAAATTTGAACTTGACTATTGAGATATTCTCAGAACATTTACAGATTCCCCTGTAATAATGTGCCCACAGGGGCCACAATGTGGAGGTCTTTACATTAAGGAACAGTAATTTTTTGGGAATCTTTTGGGGAGCATTAAGATAGGACCCTGGAATTGAGTCTCTCCAGTGCCTTCTAACAATATTTGCAAAATCCTGTGTCATATGTAGTGGAAAGTGGATACTCAAGACTCTACTATCAAGACTTTTATAATGAGTAAAGGAACAAAAGCAAACTTATATTTTGGTGATGCAAAAGTCTAAAAGGCAGCAAAAATCAAAATCTATAAATTCTAACCGGTGGAAAACAATGGAAACTCACATGCAGACAAATGATACAAAAAAGTACAACAGAACTGTGGAGCAGTTCTGAGAGACTGGCTATGTAGATCATTGCAGGAATGCCCACATGGGGGCCAGAAGAGAAAGCAATTCTGTTAAGGAGTGACGGCTGGGTGGGCAGCAGTGGAGACAGAGCAACTCAGGAGGGAGGCTGGGAGACCAGTGATGGAAATGGAGCTTAACTACTGCTGGTGGTGATGAAAGGGCACATCTGGAGGTTTGGCTGGAGACCAGCAATGGCTGGAGGCCATTATTGAAGGAGAAGAAGACCCTTTTGCAGAGAAAAGGCCAGCAGGGGTGGTGAAAGAGTCTTTCATGGGGCAGAACCAAGGAGTTACATTACTGCACATGGGACATTCAGACATTCAGCAAAACCCATGGCTTCAGGCTCATGTGCTGCCAGTGAGGGATGGCCAGGTGTAGGCTGTGTAGGACCCACTGAAGGTCTTGGCGATGAGCTCCTCTGTTGCACTCCCAGACTCCTCAGGCTTGTGCCTTTTCCATTACAACTGTGCAACACCTGAATGTGCATGATTTTAGCAACACAGCAGAGAGCCCTATTACATTATTTGTATGTGACACAAGGATGTGATGCTATCCTGCTGCTTAGTGTATAGCTTTTTGTCAGGTTTTTGTAAAGTGTTCTGCCTCCTTGTTGGCAGGAGGGAGGTAACACAACAACTCCAATAAGTCAATGTAGGTGTTGTAGCAAACCGAAAACTGTAAAATGTACGGGGTCCAACAGACTTACCAAGTCCTCTTACTCCTGCCGCAAACTTTACACAAACAAATAAAAGGTTTCAGGGCCACTCAACATACGTGCCAAACAATCCTTAGCAAGAAGGAGGAGAGAGCGACCTTTAGCCACAGGTGAATGTCCTTTTATAAGGGTGTCTTAACTTCTGGTTGGTCCATTCAAAGCCTCCTCCCTCCAATTAGCTGGAGATTCCCAAATAGCACCAGCCTGCAGTCTGTGTACATTGGGAAACTGGCAAACAAAGGGAGAGACAGCCTGCAGACATGTAATATACAGCTATTTAAGCAGGTAATAAGAAAGTACCTTGTACCAGAGACTACCACCTAATGGAAAAACAGTAGCTTCGTAGCGAGAGTCCGCTGCTCTCGCCGGGCTCTCCTTTACCTCCCAGTTTGCTATCGAGCTGGTGGGGAACAGGCGCCTCCGAAACCGTAAAAGCACTTTTGTAAATATATGAAATCTTGCTAAACCGAGCAGATATTTGAAGTTTACACAGCTACATTATCGCCTGAAAATAACGTAAACGTTTATTTTGTGACCCAGAAAGAGTAATATTTAGAATTTTTTAGCTGCACTCCTCCGCCATTGCCGTGTTTGAGTTTTGGACGAAATGCATTCTGGGATATTTAGCTGTACCAAGTCCGCACAAGTCACCACCGATGCATGCTCGATAAAACGGGCGGAGCGAGAACACATCCGGGAATTTTTCGCGGTCTCGGCTTGATGCGTACTTTGAAT